>WBMZ01009659.1:69556-102635 GCA_013400975.1 Atrichornis clamosus | reverse complement strand
CCCTTCCCTTCCCTTCCCTTTTTTCTTTTCTCTTTTTTTCTATCCTTTCCCTTTCCCTTTCTATTCTTTTAACAGGAGCAGGATCAGGGAGGCTAGGATTGTTCAAAGCTTCTATTGTTGGATTAAGAAGTGCAGACTGTGTTTCAGCCTCAAATTCAGGGAACCCATGACCCTGAAAAGAGGCTACAAAGCACATCACACCCACATCCAGAGCTAGACATTCTAGCTCCTTTTAGAGAACAAAACAAATTATGATCTCCAGGTTCTACAAAATATTAATTTAGCCTAATGTTGCTCCTGTTGACAGGTAGGAAAACTGAGCAAACTCTGAATAGTCTTGTGTTTGCACTGGTGACATGTAATTATACCTGTCAGCTTCTTTTCTTTACAGAATTTGTGGCAAGTAAGATCACAGTACTACTCCCTTTCATGCCATTATATAAGTGGATTAGATTTGTTGGTGGGTTTTTTATATCTTTTCATGTTCTTCAGGCTTTACATGCTAACTCTGTGATCCCTACAAACCTCTATGTGAGACTGTAATGGATATATTTTTACATTGGGTGAGATTATGCATTTTGTTCAGACTTGTGTGATGGAAACATACTTTGTAATTTTTGACATAAGTAGATACATTACATGTATGAAAATGGAAGACAGACTTTCAGTCTGATGTTTGAATTCTTACCTTGCTATTGTGGACAGCAACTTTCTTCAGTAAGAAAATTAAGAAAATTATTAAAAAGGACGCGAAGGTATCATTAGAAGTAGAAATCAGTTTTAAGTTACTTCAGTTAGCATGACTGAATGTATTCTAAATGAATTGGTTCAGAATTTAGAGGATGGCACCTGGCATGCTCTATAAAAACAAATTGGCTACTGAGGCTGCAGTATTTAAACAAAATTCAGGAGGGAAGGATCTTCCTTCAGCCTGTGCAGGGGGTGTATATTCGGGGCATACGTGGTGGACAACAGCATCATGCAGAGTGTCGAGTTTCTGGCCTCTTCTAGCATAGAGAATTAACATGGTTGCATCCATGGCACGACACCAGTAATGGTTGCTGCTGGAGTGCCTCTCGTGTTTTCATCCAGCAAACAAAGCACTGCATCAAGTGCAGCTTCCTGAACGTCCTGTCAGGCATTCCTGCAGAGGTGTGTGTGTGTAGGTCTGTGTCTAACTGACACGTACCTGGTGTGTGAGAAACACTAGGGGTATGTTCTGTAAGCTCTGCAGAAACCCTACGATAACACGTGCTGCAGATAACAGCGAGCGGACCCTGTTTTATAGGCGTAATAAGAGGATTGCAGGCTTGTCTGGTAGTTGCCTGGAAGTGGACAGAGAAATGTTTAAAACCCTTCTCACACATGCACACATTTGGTGGTAACTGATTAAAAAAGGCAGCACAACAACAGTTAGCTCAGCACCAGGTGAAGAAGCTTTAAAATGAGCTGATATGCCTCCATTAAATTCCATGTTTTACTAGGCATTTACAGGGCTTATGACATGAGGCTTGTAAACTGCTCTGTAACACTCACCACCAGCAAATCAGCTGCTGAGCTGTCTCGATTCACACCAGCCTCAGAGCTGGGCAGGGAACAAAGGATAACCGTGGGGGAGGCAGGATGAATCCCCAGCTGCAGGAACAGCCCTGTTCCGACAGTACGCCCGGAACTGGTGCATTCCAATATCCCACTGCAGCTGTGAGCAGCAGCCCTCACAGCCTGACCTGAGAGCAGGCAGTGAAGAACACTCTCATCAACAGCTTTAAAATCTATTGGGTTCATTTTTAAGAGTGTTTGAACTGGATCCTTGCTGCAAAGCAGACAGCCCATAGCAGAGAATAAAAGGTTTTACTCTTCCAAAGTCTAGCCATGAGGCAGGAAGGCAGAAATGATGGATACCTGGCAGGAACAGGTATGATTGTACCTTGGTAGCTGTAGGGGAGAATAATCATCAAGATGGGTGATCACCACAAGTGTCAGCACATCCACAGCTTTTTTTTTTTATTTTAATCTCAATACCAAACTTCCTCCAGGAGAAGGACCCCATCCAAAGGTGCAGTGCTGAACTCTCCCTCTCATTTGTGGGCATAAAGATGTATTTATGTGGCTGCAGCCACAGAATGAAAGCTTGGATTGACTGGAGTGTCTTCAGATGCCTAACAGGAGCTCACATCTTGCACTCTTGACACAGGTGGGACCACTGGGTTCATTCTTATTCTTAACTTTGAGCAGAATATCTGCCTGCTGCTTGACTGGGGACTTGAGAAGTTAAATCCCTGGGGGAAACAGTCATTTGTTACATCCAGATTCTTTTTAAAGAGTACTTGGATCTCAGTAAATGCCTGTCCTGGGGAAAAGAAATCTGTATGCAAACTACAATTCCAGTAAAAGCATCTATAACTTTGAGAGCTTCATGTACCTGCCAGTCCCCTAGGGCAAATGTCCTTGGTTATTTTGGGCTTTTTTACATTTCTTTTTTTGGCAACTGCCTGTCCGGATCCTCCTATCTCTGTTAGTGATATCCTTAAGAGAAGATTCTCGTGAGACAGATTATGGCCCTTGCAGGTTCATTCCCAGCCAGTAAAGGCAACATTACTAGCAAAAGCCAATGAGGTATGAAAAGCTGTGCTGATAGAGCTGAGGGAGCTCTGCAGAGGTTATCCAGTGTGGTTTATGTTTGAACTTGAGTTAGATCTTGTTGCTGAGATGATTTCAAAGTAAACCAGGCATATATTCAGGAAAAGGCATCCAGAGGTCTTCCTGAGATCCACATCTTCATCCTTCTTCTGCTAAGCTCCTAGAAACAGGCTCCTTTCTGTGTGTTGCAAAAAGTGGCATTAATCCTAATCCCGCAAATTTCCCTCCTCGCATTTCTTAGTTATTTCTTGTTATTTCTTAGTACCATGTTTAGGGCTGGTTTGGAGGAGAGGAAACAAAATCCTCTTTCAGCTTCCCAGTCTGTGTGAAAGTGTCAAGGTTTACAGCCACAATTTCAAAAGTTCTAAATATTACTGGAAGCATAGAGTTAAATTATAGAGTTGTAAAGTTACTTTATAGTGATAATGCTGTCAAGCATCAATATCTCTGCCCCAGGGCACCATGGAAACTCAGTTAATGATATAAGAAGCTGATATTTTTCAGGGTTGCAGCTGTTGGCTCATACCCAGAAGGAATCTGTGTGTTTGTTCATATTGGGTATATACAGTGGGACCTGCTCAAAGAAAATTAAGAAACAGTGAAAGCCTGTTTAATGAAGTGCAGTGGAATGAAAGTACAAAGCAGTACACGGTGTTGCAGTGTGCACACCTCTTTCCCTCAAAGGGTTCAGCAGAGTGGACAGTGCTACACAAAAATACTCTGAGAGGGTGTTTGCGGGGGAGAGTTTATATTTGTATGTAGATTTGTTTATCTAGTTGCCTGCAGCACTGACTGCATCAATCTGTGCAAACACTGTCTGGGAGTATCAGTAAAGAAATGAGAATTAAGGGAAGTGACTACAGTCAATTTAGGAATATGTATAATTTTTGTAATGGATTTCTTAGGATCTGTATCTCAAAGTGCTTTGATAGCCTTAGATGAGAGATGCTATAAAAGCGTAAAGTGTATTATAAAGGTGGTTTTTTTCTTTTAAAGATATGATTTATTTTTTTTTTACCTTAAATGTTGAATATCAGTCTTGGAAGACATCTTCAAAATTGTTCCATTTAACCATATGATTCCAGTTAACTTTTCCTTCCTCGTGTGCACACAGAATTCTTTCCCGGGGATACCAAGGTACATAGGAGAGAACAGATGGTGACTGTGGGACCAGAATGTAAGCAGGGTGCATATCCAGACTTATAGAAATGCTCCCAAGTCAATTTTAGGCAAAAATAGAGGAGTCTGCCTTCTTTGAAGAACAGGAAGTCTCCGGTAGCTGTGAGCCTGGACTAGGGAATTTGGACAGGTTGACCTGAGAGCTGTCAATATTTACAACTGTATTCAGGAACAGGGACCTTGTGGACAGCTGGAGCATGAGCATCTCAGAGACACATGTGCAAATATCATCCCTGCATCCCACCAGCTGCCCTCAACTCAGTGCTGGCACCGGATGTGCTCCTCAGCCTAGGGAGGGCTGGATCCAGTGGTGTGGGAACACTGATCTTCATAAACCCAGCTCTAAAAATAGTCTTATATCCAATGCAGCCTTTGGGGTCTCTGTTGAGACGCTGGATGCTGCTGGTGCCAAACTGTCACTGAGGCTTTACTGACTGAAATCCTTGTCAGTGCTTTCCATTCAAGCTATCAATGACTCTTGGCATGCAAGCACAAAACTCTCCAATTTCAAAAGGTTTTGATGGTAGTGTATATTAAAAAAAAAACAATAACATTTGCCAGCTAATAATAAAATTGTTACATTTTTCTATTAGTATTCCTTTTATACACAGGAAAAAAAAATAGACCAAGCACAAGTGATGCTTTTGCTGAATGGTTGGAAGGTGGAGTTGACCACATGAGTGACTGCAGAGTTGTGGCTAATATAAAGAAGGAAAAGCTCTCTTCAGGCACTGCTGCTATCCTTCTTGTAACTGGCTGTCCTGGGTTTGAATGCCTCCCTCATGAACTTGCTTTTCCAAAAACTTGTATTTTTTCTCAGAAGCAACTTAGACAAAACTAAGCATATAGAACTGATATGAGGCTCTTGGGTGCTCAGAACACCATACAAATGCTATTAGATCTGTAGTTAAAATAATTCTTTGGTAAATGTTAAATTCCTATTAGTAACACTTGCTAAACTTAAGTGCAAAGGAAAGGGCAAGGCTAATCTGAAAGGCAATGGAGAGCAGGGCTTAAAAGATATTAACAATTTGTTGGAAATGTCTGAGGGGAGTGGTTATTATAACTAAAGAGTAATGTCTGTGGGTTGAAGACTTAGGTTAGGAAAGGGCTTTAGACAGTGCTGTGCTTTGAAGCTTTCCCAAATGTCAATGGGGATGAAGAGAAAAAAACCATCCAGAATGAGGAGTTTTTCAAAAAGCAATAAACAGCAAAACTGCAGCATCTCTGGGAGAGGTCTCTGCTTTTCTGCCAGCCTGGAGTGGTGTTTGTGTGTCTCCATGTTCGTCTTTGTTTTCCTCTTCTTTGTGTCTCCACTTCTGGCTGAGTCTTCTCCCCTGTGCCTGCCTTGTCTGTGTCCTCACCATCTCCTTGGCAGCTTTAGGTCATTTTTCCTAGCCCAGGCCTTCCTGTCATCTCACTGGGCTTTTTCAGGAGTTCTTTTAACTAATCAGACACACCCAGTCTCTGCCTTTTGTTCACTTTTTATTGTCTTTCATGCAAACTATTCCTTCTTTCTTTCATATTTTGCTACCTAAAGGCTCAGCAGAGCTTATTGTTGGTTAAAGGGAATTCTAGGGTGGGAGCAGAAGTTATTTTTTAACTACTACTTCTTTAGCCCCAAATACCAACATCTGAAAGGGCATCAGAGATGTTTTTTATGAAACTCTGCAAAGAAACAAGCTGCTGTCTGTGTGTCTGTCTTTCTCAGCTGCTTGACCAATTGCAACTGAATTTGACAGTGATAAAGGTCTCAGAGATATTACATTCCTATGAGTTTCATGAAAAATAGCTGGCTGAATGAGCACAGAGACCAAAATTAATCTCTCCAGTAGGGACAGCTGCATGTCTATTGTTAGAAACCAGAGGAGGACAGTAGGCATGAAAGTCACAGGAAACAGATCCAACATCTTTTCTTCCTGAGCATGTCCCTGGTGAGTTGAGACTTCACTTTCCTCTTCCCTGTACACTTTTACCCCTAACATCTGTGCAAACCTTAAGAGAGGGTATCTTGTGGCATTCTGGAAAGCAGATTTCCTCTTCCCCATCAAAGCACTGCTGAGAGAGGCTGGAAACCCGTGCAGTTCACAGGTGAAGAGAATACCCATGCAAGCCAAGGCCAATACAGGCCCACCCCAAGCCAGCTGTTTTCTTGTCACCTAAAGGTGAAACTTTGCCCACAGTTCAGATCAACAAAGCCTGAACCTGTCTCAGGCAGAAACTAAAGATAACCTGCAGCCTTTGATATAGTGTTCAAGAACCTTTGTGTTTTGATAAGAGCAGGATGTGTCTGATTCTCTCCTGTCTCATCTCTGATGAAGAGAACAGCCAAATCAGCTCAGATCAAAACCAGTGCTCTGCAGTGTCCTGTGTCTGGCAGAGGTCAAAATAAGATGCCTGAGAAGCATTTAATAACAGAATAAGTATATAACTCTTCTTCCCTGAATATTCTTCATTTTCCAGCAATTAGTGGTTTGGGAAACCTAGAGCCAGAGATGTTAGAATCATGAAATCATTTAGGTTGGAATAGACCTCTAAGATTGTCATGTCCAGCCATTAACCCAGCACTGCCAAATCCACCTCTAAACCCTGTCTCCGGGTGCCACACCCACATGTCTGTTAAATCCCTCCAGGAAAGGTGGCTCTACCACTTCCCTGGGCAGCCTGCTCCAATGCCTTACAACCCTTTCTGTGAAGAAATGTTTCCTGATATCCAGTCTGAACCCCCCCTGGCACAACTTGAGGCCATTTCCTCTACTCCTATCACTTGTTACTTGGGAGAAGGGGCCAAGACCCACACATTGATTATATCTGAGCTAACATTCAATGGATTTGTCTCCCATGAACCTGTATACATTTTTGACATCCACTACATTCCTTCCTAGGGATTTCCATAGTTTAATAATATCTTGTTTATTTTAAGCCTGCCATCTGGAAGCTTTATTTTGTGATTCCAAGCTGTTGCAGTGGAAGCAACATTGATCCCGTCAGCCACTTTCTCTTCACATTTGAAATCTCATGGCCTACATAGTTATTCACTGTCTGACTACCTACCCTGTGGTTCACGAGCAGAAAAATATTACCAGATCAGGTAATCATGTCTAGAGTTGGTTTCTCATCTTACATTTTCTCTCAGTTATACACAACTGCATGAGATGCCAAGCAATGGAGAATCAACTCCAGTGGTATTTGCTGTGTGATTTTTATTTGCATTCGGGATAAATCCTACCCTGGTCACATGAGCAGCGGGTATAAGCACCAAAAGAAAGATACAGATTTCAGTTTCAGCGTACAGACTGTAAACATCATGTGTTCAGTTCCTGATGCACCTAACAGTCTGTGCTTGCTCTCCTGTCCTCTTCTTTTTCTCAGTACTTAGGAGGGATTCAAAACTTCTTAAATTAACTGAATTTCTGTTCAGCATAGACTGGAGCTTTTTGTTATCTGGCTAAAGAATCTGGGAAGCAGTGCCTGTTGGAGGGATTACATTTTTGAAAACTGCAATATCCCAAATACCTTGCCTTCTGTCATTATGATTGGTGTGCATCACTCTTCCCAGAAAACTAACTTCTGGAAAACAAGCTCCCACAGTCAGGTTGCATTTATAATTCTGTCGGGCTGGTTATTTTTATTTGTAAAACTAAACAATCCTTATTAAACCAGCAGCTGTCATCTGATGCCATAGAAGATCAAATGATCAAAAGATCAAATCCATTCATCTTTTCTCCATCATCAATGCCTCGAGAAATCCAGTATGAAAGTAAACTACTGAAGACCTCTCAGGTAGCAAAGAGGGATCTGCAGGGCAGTGGAGTGTCCTGTGTAGCAGAAGCTTACACTGGGCTGGTTTCTGTAGACATTTGGCTGGAGAAATATTGGGGGACCTTGCAAAGTGCTCTTCCCACCACACCAACACATGACAGATCTCAAGATTCCTTTCAGTAAATCCTTAAACAGACAGTTCAAGTGGGATGCAGCTGGTTTAATCAAGATAGGGAATGGAAATGGCTCAGAGGATCCAGTTGTCTTCCTGGTTTCTTCCTTGAAGAGAGGCAGCTGGACTGCTAACTGTCCTATGTGGAGTCAGGACTGCATGACTCTGCCAGCCCAAGGGGAAAGTATTTACTGTACTTCAGTCCCATTTTTCATGTTTTCAAGCCTTTTCCTCATCGAGTTTCTGTGGATTCCTTCAAGATCTGCTAAGTGGCTGGTTCTATTGGCAGAACACAGCTTCAGGCTCCTTGTCTCTTCCTGGGCAGCAGTAATACCTCCACTTGAGAAGATGCCCATGACTGTGCCTGTTAGCACCCTCACAATCTCATGTTCTTGCTGTAATACTGCAAAGATTTGAGACTGGACTATTTCTGGGCCAACAGGGTTATCATCCCAGTGTTCCTTCTTCCTTACTTAATGATTCCGCTTTGCACCACATCCCTCACGTTTCTGCCAAGCAGATTTTGTTGCATTGACTTTCTTTCCAAAGCCTGCACAGAAGGACAGCTTTCCTTCAGCCAGGACACAGAAAGGGCCTGTGTCTCCAGAACCATCAATATTTTTCTTGAGATGATAAATGAGCTGCCAATAAACTGAGGCAGCTGCCAGATCCATCTGAGAAACAGACCTTCAGACCCGATTTATCCGTGCTTGGTTTATTCATGTGTCTGGAAACTTTTGGGATGCAAACAGAGGGCTAACCACACTGAGGAGCCACTTAGAATTAGATGGTAAAGATTGATGCAGTGGGAGTTTATGGACTGGTTCAGATACATTAGCTATTACTTTGTGCTCTCCTATCTCAAACAAGAAAATGGCTTCAGATTTGTCATAGGGAACACCACAGAAAAGAAACAAAGCTTTCACAGGAAGACCTAAATTCTCATACTTGCTGTATCATTCCATTTGTTTTTCTTCATCTCTTCTGGTCTTACTTGCCTATAATTCAGGTTTTTGCATAATCTGTGCAATTTTGTTGTCAGGATTTTTCTAAGAAGATGAGGCATGGCTGATTACATTGTGCCAGGAGGGATGGGACCAGTTTATGTGCTTCAATGAGTGAGGTTTGTAGGGAGACCAGTCTGATTTTGAACCAGATGGCACAGTTGGGAAAAGTAGGCAGCCTTCTGTTTACGGTCCTTTGCTGGGCAGCAAGCATGCCTTTGTGTTTCATATACATTCACCTCAAAACTTCTGAGATTAATTTTTGGTTTCAGCCAACAAGAATTCTCAGCAGTATTAAGTTTGGGCAAGTTTGATGAGAACAGGCAGCTGAGCAAAGGAAAGGGACTCAACAAATGCCTCTGCTGGGGGCAAGGCTGGAGTGAGTGTAAATGTTACTGCACTCCAGAGGGTCTGTATGGGGGAGTGACCATAAAGTGCTCCAGCACAGAGAGAATTTCAGCTGGCACACGATCCCCATTGCTGAAGAAACCCAGTTTAGTGACCTGCGTGATCCAGGAGCACCAGCTCCAGCTCTGCGCTCGTGGGGGACTCGAGGAGGCCCCACGGCAGCAGAGGCAGCGAGGAGGGCGCTCGGTGGCAGCCCTGGCGAGCATCACCCTGACGCGTGTCCGCAGCGCGCCGTCCCCGCGCCGCAGGCGCGGCTGCTCCAGCCCGAGCGCTGCCGCGCAGCTCCCGCTTGCTGGAGCTCAAGTGCCCTCTTCTGGCACCGGCCGTGCCGTCCTTCCGCGGCAGCCGGCTGAGAGCAGGACGTGTCCTGATGGTTGCTGAAACCAGGAACAAAGCAGGGTTTTTCTCCTCTTGCTTCCCTCTGTGTCTGGACTGTCCTGGCAGCAATAGCAGTTGGAGGATACGGAGCATCCCTGTTGTACCAGCCTGGCCAGGTCCAAGCTTTCCTGTGGCACAGTGCTGCGAGGAGATTGTGTTGCATCTGAGCTGATTAAAAATACTTTTATTCTCTTTTGTCTTTTTTTCCCTGCCTTATCTTTATCTGTTGTAAATCTGTAGCTATCTTATTTACACCAGGTAAGGTTGGGGTTGCCTTTTCCTGCTCATGTTCTCTGCTCTCTGTTGTGTTAATTGTCTCTTGGCTATTCCTGACCTGTTGATGTCAATAGTTTTCACTGTGAATCCCAATGGGAGCTAAATTTGACCTCTATCGATTACCAAGAAATAATTGGTGATGAAATGAGGGGAGAGGGGAACGTGCAGCTGCCATCAGAGAAGTTCCCATCCTGGTGGGAAAAACAAAGTTTGGATATACTTGTTAATGTCAATTCAAGGTTAGCAGTACACAGCACAGCAACTGCATCTGCCTGCAGAGGCATTTAAAAATCAGCCTCAAGAAAAAGGAGTTTCCTGCCCTGCTTTATCACATCAGTTACCATCAGAGGCCTTTGCATGTGCTGTGGATTTTTGTCTGTGTTTAAGGAACATTTCAAGCCATAGTTGATTATAGCTGAATTTGTGTTACAAAGTAGGGAACAGCAGGTCAGGACATTTACGCTATGAGACAAGACTGAGCCTGATTCCCATTTAGATGCTTTACAGCAGAAGGGTAGTGGTTTTTTCCCCCTGGTTACAAGCAGTGTCTCAGCTATCGAGTACAATGCTGTATTAATAATTCTGTACTTATTGTAAGCCCTCTGAATGCAAATCCCTTGCACGCAAGCTGGATTGGCATAAACCACTTTGGGAAGCACACACACAATTTATACTGCCCTCCACTGCCTTTATGAGGAGTAAAAGGAGCTGGAGTCAAGATTGCCAGGTTTTGCAAGGTGCCGAGCTGAAAGTGAAAATCCAGCTTCTCCCTTCAAGGTGAAAAGGACATAGGAGATTCTGGTGGTTTTGGTCTGCCTGAGGATCGTCCTGCAGCCGTCTCTGCTCTGTTTTATGCACTTTTAAACTGTCATATGCTGACATTGTTTTTTTCCTGGTCATTGCACTATTAGTTTAGTAAGGTCTCAGGACTGAGGTTCAGGAAATGTGACTTCTAATAACGTGATTTTATTTAAACTCTGTGCCTGTGTTTCCTCTCGCTTTCCTTCTCAGTGCTGGGTGCTTAGATGGAATTCAGGCAGAGATGGTCTGTGGCTGCAGATAAGTACAGCACCCTTGCAGTGCTACCAACCAAACCCAGGAGGGCAGGGACAGGTGAGGCCATGTGCCAAGAACTGAGATGAGACAAGCTCAGAGTTTCCAGCCAACACAAGCTGAGACATTAAAGTAGTTCACGTGAATGGACATAGTTGAAGAACGCAGACAATACTAAAATTTTACCTTATGACTTTCGAAGTGATTATCCAAAATATGATATAAGGATAAAATGAATATAGTCATCTTCTAACATTTCACTTTAAGGCTGCTCCTCTGCATAGGAGAATTTATATGCCTGAGTGCATGCATACATTAGATATGCATATGTACCAAAACTTTTTTCTTGAGTACATTCTCAAGATCCATGAAGGAAAAGAATTATGACAGCAAAAGAAACTTGCAGGCCTCTCTTTGTGTGGGGAAGCTCTAAGCCACCAGTGCAGTGAACAAAGATGCCCCTCTATCAGGCCTCTACAGACAGGCCTGGAACTGGAGCAGCCCAGAGTAATGGTGCTGAGAAGTTGGTACGATAACAAGGCAAAGCAAAGCAGAGCCTAACAGGATGACAGCACGAGGCACCAAAAATAGGTGGCTTTTGTATGACTATAATAGCACCACCTGCTTTCAGAACGTTAGTCATCCTGTAAATGTGTCCATTCCAGTGAATATCCTTGAGGGAGTTGACACAGAAATCCATAGAAACGGGGCACTGAATCTGAGCAGAGAAAAGGGAGAAGAGCAGGGATGCGTGAGGCTGAAAGGAGCTGCTGGCAGGGGAAAAGGAGCAGCCTGGGATTGCGTGTGTGGGTGTGCATGGGGTAGTAGAGAAGTTCACATCTCTTGAAGGGAAGAATTTGTTTCCTTCTCATCAAACCTCAGTCCTTGCTGCTTTTTTTGATTTTTCTCTAGCGGGGCCAATCTAGGCACCCTGATGATAAATAAGCCAGTACTACAAGGTGACATGGCCAGTAACACAATAATATGGAGAGAAAGAGAAGAACCCAAAGGGGCATTGTTTCTGTCATTTATTTCCCCAGTGTGCTCTGCAGCTCAGGCGGTTTGGGATCCCCATCCCACGGCTCCATCCGCAGCCTGGCGAGGGGCCTGAGGGGAGCTGGGCAAGCCTCAAACCTTGCCGGCAGAACCAGTCCCTGAAAAGGCTGTGCTTTTCCTGTGAGCTTTGTCTGCGCTGACCTTGGTAGGATGCTTCAGTCCTGATTTGATTGAGGGCCTTTAGGGACCTTCTGTTTGCTCTGAGGTGAGGGGGTCGCTTTGCGTGTCACGGTGTCACGATACCTGCGCTGGGCTGTGACTCCAGCGCCGTCCCCACGGCTGGCCACACCACCTCCCTCCCTCCCTCCCCGCCTTTCCCGGTTAGCAGCTTTCAGCTCTGCCACCATAACAGGGTTGTGTTTTTTGTTTTTTTCTTTGAACATTGCCTTTCTCTGCCGTTTCCTGGATTTTATCAAAGCAAACTGAGAGCAGAAGTGGTGTTGTGCTGACACACACAGAGCATCAGCGGGGCTGAGCCCTCGGCTCCCCCGAGCTGGGTGCTGTGTTTGGGCTCACAGAACAGCAAGTTGTCGTTCTCTGTTGGACCAACATAAGGAGAGAAAAAAAGGAACATTTTGCCAGAGGGTTTTCTGGCCATTTACTGGTGACTAGGGATGTTAAGGCGTGGGGATCTGAATCTGTTTGTGGCTCTGTGAAGAGCTTGCAGACTTGGTGCCTGTCCTTTCCTCTCCCAGTTTTTTTCTTGGATGAATACGCAGGACAGGAGAAATGGCGTTGTCTAGACGATGACACAGTGCTAGGACACAGTCTAGTGAGATAAAAGGAAAACGGAACAGGGATACAGAGCAAAGTGATTTGCCTAAATCTGCACAACCAGATCTCCTGACTCCTTCAGTCTCCCTCCTGTGGCTTCTCCTTAGGAGATGAAGTTGATTGATTGAAATTGCCCTTTTTACTGATTACCATTTTAATAATCTAACCAGTTATGTCAGAAATCCAGCATGAGGGGTGTTTTTTTTTCATGCAATCTGTTTGTTACTTGCATTTCTCACAGGTGGGCACCAAAATCAGGCTAGTTGGGTACTCTTTTTATTTACATTTAAGTTTGTGTCCTTGTCATTCAGGTACAGTGTAGCATTACTGCTGCAGCTGCATTCTCACATGACAGGGGTGTATCCTATTACAAGGAAATTAAAATTTAAAACAAAAATGCCTCCCTTCCCAACCATCCCAGGGAAAAAAAAAAACCCAACAAAAAACCAACGACAACAACAACAGCAACAAAAAAACCCAAACTAAATCAATCTTCAAAAGCAAATCTTGATCTCATAGGTTTTGGGGAAAATCTCTACATATTCTTGCATGTTTCATCTCCTTGGCAATTGTCATCTTGTGTACAATTCCTGTTTTCTGAGTGTAGGATGGGAACTATTGCTGTCTTCTGTTTTGATGTTTCTGTCTCCTCACAGCCCCCTTTGCCTGTTCCTAGTTGTTTCTCATGACACATCTGACTGGTTTTCAGTGTTGATAGCGAGCCTTTGCCTTGGAGTTTTACATGACTTACACTTAACTGACCACCCCATTCCTTCGAGGTTTTAAATAGGTGAATAACAACCCAGCTTCATGCCCCAGGGTTCTTATTCTTGATGGGTTTTCCCACATGCTGTCAGCCTGAAAATAAATAATACCTGCAAGGAAAAGGGACTAAAATCATGCTAAATCTGCTCTTTTTGCTGAGAGCCAAATGGACTAGTGGCTGGAATGCAAGAAGAAAGGATATTCCTATTCCCTGCTCATTTGGCTGACAGCGTAATCACTCAGAGTAATAAATCTTCATTGGAAACTTAGATGAAAATGGAAAAGGAATGAGAGTGCTTTCAGAGAAGAAGCTGGGAGGCGGCTTTTGTCTCTGCTGAAGCCCAGCCTCAGAGGGAGAGCAAAGGGGCTACAGAAGCCCCTGCTGCTGCTCTGTGCAGAACGGCCCTCAGTGCCCAGGACTGAGGCTGACAACTTGTCCCCCTCGGCCATGGTCATTCCCCCAGTCCTGACCTGTGCCCTCTGCTCCCTGTGGCCCCAAGGTTTGAGGAGCAGAGGTTGTGTGTCTGCAGAATGCACCTGAGCAGCAGGAAGGGGCACAAATTGGGGCCAGGAATAAATGGTAGAGATCTAGAGCAGCTGGCTACCTGCTGTGCTTGCTCGGTAACCCTTCAGGAGCCAGCACTTTCCCACAGCCTCATGAGCAAACAAGGACAAAAAAAAGCAACCACAGAGCTGAAACATTTTATTTCCCCTGCTGGGCCTGCCAATTAACCCTGTCAGGAGCTGGAAACCCACAGTGGGCGCGTCAACAGACAGCGAACTGCGGAGGGGGAGTGCTGGAGGAAGGCAGTGCAGGGATCCAATCACCTCCCCACAGCCCTGGAAGAGCTGAACTGTGGTGCAGGGACAGTGGGAGCCAGTTTGCAGGCACCTTGCTGCTTCAGAAACTGCTGCAGGGCAAACAGAGATGTCGAGCACCAGCTCCTGGTGGGATTCTGTCTCCCAGCTCTCTGACTGCTGCATATCTGTCTCTTTGCAGATGCCACTGTACTCGCTCATCCTCATCCTCTAGTCACCGTGTAATCTGTGTTGGCTTTGCAATGTGTTTGGGGAGGCTGAAGGGACTGGAAGGAAGGAGGCAGCAAAGACTTTCCCCTCTCCCAAAGCTCCCTGTCTCTGACTTGTACTGCTCTCGATCTGCTTTGGTGCTTGGGTCTTTGTGTTTGGGCAAGTTCACTGCCTCTTCGTTTGCTCCAGGGAGGGGAAAGTTTGAGCTGGACTCAAAATAAGGATAACTGGGTGAGTTGGATGAAGCACGGGTCACACAGGATATCTTTTGTTTGTTCCCCTTTGTCAAGTGAACCAGATGATGTGTAGAGAGCTGTAGAGTGAGCAGAGTGGGGCAATCTTCAGTGTGAGGATCATAAAGAACTGGCTGTACACTGGGGCTATTTGAAACCTTGGGTGCAAGTTTGTTGAAGTTACTTGGCTATTTTCCTCCAGCATCCCCTGTTGTGTTTCTATGGAAATCATCAAAGTGACGCCACAGATTAAATCTGTCCCACAGTCACCTTTGTAGCTTTTGGATCGACAAAGGACACTGGCAACAAAGCAGAGAGGCAGGGACGGTGCTTAATTAGCATTGCTTTTATTCCTTCCTTCTTTCCACTTGTTACTTTCTTTGGGAATAAAAATCAGGTGTTGCCCCGTCTGCTGTGGGACCTCGGGACTGGCACAATGGTCCCACATGTGGTTAGAGGTGAGCCCAGCCCTGTGAGCCCTCTTGTCTCCCTGGCCTCACACCACATCCCACAGCCTTTCCAGCTCCCTGCTCCTCTCACTGCTAATTGCCTTTCCAGTGCCTCTTGGGCACTGGTGGTGCTGAGGGGGTGGCACACAGAGCTCTCCCAGAGCTTGGCAGAGAGAGGTGGTGTGGCTGTGGCAGTGAAGAATAGCACAGATGGAAAAAGAGGGGCTGTTTTGGAGTTGAGTGATGCAGAGTTAATATTCTGACTCTCGGGCCATGAAATCGATCTTCCAGGTGAATTTGTGGTCTCTTGAATTCATTTTGGGCACAACGCGCACCTCAAATGGAACGGGCTGCAGCTCCTGACGTCAGTAAATGCCTTCTGCCCTGCAAAAGAACACAGCTTGGATTTCATCTTGTTTTTACACCTTCACTTCTCCTTGTAAGGCTCATTGTCACCAACAGGTCTGGTGTCATCCAACTGCGGCAGTGAGACCAACACTCTCTGCTGCAGAAATTCCCAGAGCACAACACTCGGCAGCTGCCAAAGCTTTCTGCTGGCACCTGCTCAAGGCAAGAGAGAGAGAAATATCACTTTGTGTGCCTCCTTTCATTGCTGCCCACCAGGAACCAGCAGGGACAGCACTTTGCTCCTCAGCTTGAGAGACACACAGGTTAGAGGAGTGAGGCAGACACCTTGAGCCTTTTTGGCCTTTTCAACAACCCATGTCCCCTTTTTCCCATCCCACTTTATTCCAGTCAGATTGTAGCTGCCCCATATTCACTGCTCCCTGGAAGGCTGGCATAGAATGGCATTTTGCTGTGCTTTTCTTCTGCTGTTTCCCACCTGCCAAAGTCCTTCTTTTAAATGTCACAAGTCTAATTATGTTGGGTATGAGAGTTGGCGATGACTGCATTTGGGCAAACAACAAAAAGATACTTTCAGCAAGGCAGGAAGGAAGATCAGATTTTTCTGATGGTTATGGGGCAACTGTCCTCTCACCAACTTTCTCCACACAGCTTCATTCCCTTTGAATTCATGGGTGGCCGCAGTCTCCTTGTCTTTCCATCTAAGCTGAGAAAATAAATTTACTAAATCCCTTCTTTATGGAAGAAAGTCTGCAAGTTGAGAATGTCGGCTCTTGTGCCTCTCACTTTTCCAGCTGGCTCAGCTCTGAGCAGTGGAGCAGACAGTTTGAATGACAAGAGGAGGCATCCTAAGTCCAGATATTACAAAGTGCATGTGGGAGAAAGAGTGAGTTTAGTGCTTGTCACAGCCCTGCACTGAAGAGTACAAACAGCCTGCAGGTACAGAAACAGTGCAGGGAGAACGTTGTGCTGGCCCTTGCCTACCTGGAGCTAAACAGGACCTGTCCCTGAAGTTGCAAACAATGAGTGGGTGTGTTTATGTCTGCCTGGTGCTGATTTGGTGGGTGTTGTGCTGGCTTGGAGACCTGGCATGGGCACACAGTGTGTGCAAGGTGACCTGTCAAGCAAGGTCATCCTTTCCCCAGTCCTCCAACAAGCAGCAGCAGGACTGTGCCCAGCCTGCAAAGCTGACTGTGATGCCTTCCCCTTCCTCTTGCAGCAGCAAAGTGCCGGGGTGCCCTGAGAAAGTCGTCGAGGCCATATGCTGTCAGTGAGCTGTGCAGCTTCTTCCCTGAAACCTGACAGGTTTCTCTTCTTCTCATTCTCCACTGCTCACTCCATGTTCTCTCCTGGTCCATGGGCTAAAGAATGTTTCTGTCCTCTGGCTCTGCCGTGTCCTCTCTTTTGAATGTTGTCAAGCTCTTAGTATCCCTGATTTTTGGCAGCAAGGAGCTCTGCAGGTCACCAGTGTCTATGGAGAAGCAATCCCTGAGCAAGCCCTCCATGAAAGGTCTAGTCTTGTTTGGTCCGGGCTACATACTTTGCCAAAGCTTCAGCTTGGTTGAAGAGATATAAAACTGAATTAAACTGGGAGGTGTATAACTGCATCACCACAAAATGGCTTTAAAATGCCTAGATACAGTGTGAAGAAATATTTTGTTATATTTATTTTAACAGTGTTAGGGAAAAGATCTTTCCCTCCTAGAAAAGTGGTATAGAGGGTATAGAAATGGGAAATAAATGTTCTTTCCCAGTGCAGAGAATGTAGCCACACCAGACAGCTGGTGTGCTGCAGAAAATTCAGGCAATGAAACTACCCAAACTTGTTTCCATGTCCCACTAGGATGAAATGCACAAAAACGTAATAAAAGGAATCATGATTTAACAGTTAAGAGTGAATCAGATAAAAAATATCTTTCTTCCTAGTGCTATTTGCAGCACAAGGCAGAATACGTGGAGGTTAATTATATTTCAAAGTTGGTGCTCTTTAGGGATGGGCCAGTTTATTAGGAGAGGCTAGAATTGTTAAAGACAGATTTTCTATGCATCAAAACAGTTCATATGAGGCTCAAGACTTGGCTGGTCTGACCTCAGGCAACACTATGCACTTTGATAAAGCTTTTAGTGGCAATAAAGTTTTACTGAACAGTACTGAAGATGAATCAAACCAGGAGACATAAGGCAGAGGAAATTCTGAAGTGTTCACCCAGTTTTTGCAGTCAGGGCATCAAGAACTTTGTGATCCATGAGGCTATCTTTAATAGCCACTGATCTGTTTGTGATTCCCAATTTAGTATCTAAGTACTAGTTACAGCGGTGACTCAAAGATTAGGAATCTGCAAGGAACATAAAAATATAAGAAGATACAATAGCTTAAAAGGAAATAAAAGACAACAATATTTTTTCACAAGCTCATTCCGTAAGAGAGGGACATGAAATTATAAACAATAAAAGGAACAATATTTCTTGACCAGTCTTGTCTTGACCTCATTTGGAAGGCTTACTTGGTAAGATGAACACCCAAGATTTGGAGGGCAGATCTACTGTGTTTCTTCCTCTGGTTCACAATCCCACTGGATGGCCAGTGCCCCCCTAGTCTTGGACTACTCTTTGTGGGGGCATTGTCCAGGTTCTATGGGTCCGGGAGTAGAGATTTGTCACCCCCTTGTGACTAAATGTGTGACACTGGTCCAGAAAAGGTTGAGAAATTTGCTAAATGCAAAGCATCTTCTTTATTGAGTTTACATTTGGAAATGACTGGGATCTACCTTAAACAGGATAGTCTGTAGAAGTGGGGACTCTATGATAAACTCATCTATGTTACCCTAAAAATGTTAGTGTTAAGATATGTTGGTTAACTAATGGTAAAATACAATGTCTGATGTTTGTAATTTTTCTTTCTTTTTTCTGATGTGGTCTTGCTTGTTGCTTTGTAAGTGAATTGTTTTAGGGAGAAGATGTTTCCATCCTCTCTGGATGTCTCCCTGGCTGTGAGATATGTTTCTGCGCAAATCCTTACCTGCTTTCTAAACTTTGGGGAGCAGAGGAAGGGGGACGCTGGTACCATCCTGCAGGTCCCGTGGGCCAGAGCTATTTAGTTTAGGGTAAGAAACATAATGCCTTGTTGGCTATTGTGCTAAAGGAGATAGCATTCATAAAAAAGTTCAAAATGGAGTTCAGCTACACAATCATAACACCTTGACAATGTTGCAAGCATTTACCTTAGAGCAGCCACTAAAATACCCTACCACGTAGATAGTGATTGATAGACTACCCAGAAAAGGGGCTGATAAGGCATTCTCACTGTGTACATAGTGTTCTGTTGTTCCTGGGCTGATGCAATGTGCATTGAAGTGAGGAACAAAATTACTATGAACTGAACATTGAAAGATCAAACCTTTGTGAAGATTAGATCCTAAGTCTAGGCTGACTAAACCTTGCTTTTTATTGTCTCTGAAAGTTGTATAAGCTCAGGGAGGAAGACAGGATTGGCTCTGAATTCCTATTTTTGTCCATTTTATGATTGCTTGCTCTGAACTGAGGGAAAAAATGAAACATGTTGCCTTGACTACAGCACTTGTGATGTCATCTGTGTTGTATTTTTTATTCCCTCCCTTTTAGGTTCCTTTCTGAACTCACCCTCTTTCTAGCCGGCAGTAGTCCTATAGGTTTTCCTGCTGCTCATTTCACTATTACAGCATGGATCACTTCTCTGGATCTGGGTCAGACATGGCTGTGTAGTATAATTGCCAAAGCAATGTGCAGTCTGGTCTTAAGGTCTGAACCGAGCCATAGTATTCCAAAAGGTTACTTTCTGTTGCTTCTCATGAAGATGTAGGACAGTCTGGGAGGTTCTGCTTTTAAAAAAAAGTTGTTTTGGCTTTTTTTTCAATTTGGGGCTCGATCTCTGTAGCCTGGCCTGTGCTGCAGTGTGATCAGTTGGCTGTGCTGGCGTGGGCAGGGTTAGAACTTGTGTGGTAGTTCTTCCTCAAAATTGGCTTCTCACTGCCTTATCTCCTGATGGCTTTTGAGTCCTGATCATTTGCAATAGCCATCCTTGCAACAGGTTTGGGTATGACTGGAATCAATCTTGAGGTCATGACAAAAACACCTTTGCTCCAAGACTTGGCTTTTGTTTTGGAGATTGGCATTTCTGTACTCTGGGACTGCTAGTGTAACACTGAGGTTTCTAAGTGACCCAGGAAGAAGGCCTGGCCAGAAGAAACTCAGAAGCCACCCAAAATTAACCATACCCCCTTTCCATCTGGCTCACACCCAGGTTACTGAGTTATAGCCTACACTTAGGCTTTGCGGCCTATCAACTATGCAGGTGTTTTTGCCAGCTGAAGACTTGGCTGTAAGGATGTAATAATAGATGCAGGTCCATCTAGTTGCTTCTGGGGGTTCTCTTTAAGCAATGAGAATGTTGTTGTTTTATTTTTTTCTTTTTGTTCACCTTGGTTTCCTTCTTAGCTTAAAAATGCATTACGTGGCTGTGCCACCTGGCTTTTGTGCAAAAAAGGCTGCTGACTTCCTACTGTAGACATTTTAGCCTCCCCTTGCTGAAGTTCAAGACAATTCCCATTTTGTCCTGAGATCTTGCAAATAAATTGTATTGCTTTTGCATTTGTCAAGATTAAGAGCTATTTGCTGCACCTTGTCCAAATTACCCAGCAAAGCTAAGGACTCTGTAGAATTTCTTTGCTTGCTTTTTTTCTTTCCCCTCCATGTCCACTTCCCCAATTTTGTGTTGTCAGCAGGCTTAACCAGTTTGTAGTCAGCTTCTCGAAGCCATTTATATAAATTAGGCTTAGCAGGGGTTCCGAGGATCGTGTGGCGATGAACATTACTTTGCATTTGTTGACTTTAATTTTCCTGTGCCGTATGTTGACCCAGTTCTAGAGTAGATCTAAATGGTTGGGCATTTCTTGGCGGTGTTTCTCACGTCCACTGTATGGCCCCACTGGCAACTGCAGGGACTCTGAAAACGACCTCACTTGAAGTCATTTACACAACCTAAAACTAGAGCAGGAAGGGGCACAGTCACTGACCTAATTCAGCAGGTCTCATTGCTTAGGTCTCTTAATTAACAATGACTCTGTCTTGCTGTTCTGTAGCCTGATCACTATCTGTTCTCATTTGCTACGCTAACTCCTTGCAAAATTTCTGCTGAATTTGCAGCTTTCTGTGGAGTATTTAGCCAGGCTGCCTAAATAAGCCACAATAAATTGTATGATGTACACCTTGCTCTTTGATTTACTCCCCTCTCCTTCCCAGCCAAGGAATCTTTTAAAAGTTTTTTGTCATCACTTCTCAACCTTAAAAAATTAAAGCACTTGGGTGGAGATCAAAAGCCTGTATTTGTCTTCAAGATATTTGGTAGTGACTCTGTAGTAGCAAGAAATACTTTACCCCATGCTCTCTAGGATTCCATGTGCAGATCCGTCTCTCCAGGGCAAGCCCTCTGTGGTGGCAGCAGCCCATGGCACCCAAGGGCACCACTGGGCTCTCTGGAACCCTCTCTAGACTGGGAGGAATCCACAACTCCTCCTTTCACCTCATCTGGTTTCTAAATGGGTTCAAGAAGGCTACGGGGAGCCTGACAAAAATTGACCTCTGCCTTTCACAGCCCTGCCCAAAAGGAGAAAGATGATCATTAAAACGATTTCTTTTAGGGCTCATTTAGCTCATTGTTTCCAACACGTGCCGTGGTGCTTCTGACTGCTCCAAGCTGTATCTAGCAGAGCTCCCAGGAGAGAGAAAATCATGGATGTGCCCCCAGGTCCACTGTAAATTTGACTGAGTTGATCATGTCTCCATATTTTGCAGCTTGTCCAGGACTTTTAATGTTTTAACTTAATAGGAATGGACTGGTCCCATTCTCTCAGCTTCAGGGCCTTCACTCGCTATCAGTTTGGAGCAGCTGCATTTATTTGCTTCTGGGTTTAGGGGAGAGAAAACCCCTCTTGGAGCTCTCCATGGGATTGAATATTTCCATGTAAATTGTATCTGAGGGCATTTTTTGGCCCAGTAATTTTAAGGACAGTGTGCTGAAATTAGACTGGCATAATGTTTTTAGAAAGGCTTTTAGATACTACAGCATCCTTCCATCCTGCCTCCCTGTTCCAGCTGTTGAGCAGGCAGGAGACTGAAGCAAGTGAGATCCCTGTTTTTTGACAGAGACAACATTTTCTAGCCTGTGGATGCCACAGCATCCCAGCTACTGTTTGCCAGCCTGCCATATCACCAGCATGGATTTGTAATTTGTGCACAACTCAAGCAAAGCAAAGTGAGAGAGCTGCAGAACTTCTTTTGCTGCAGTGTTGCAATAAACACTGTAGAATTATGACTTTGTCCACCCAGCATCTGAAAACAAAAATCCTACCCTTATTCTTCCAAGCTAAATAGTTCATGTAGGTTCGTTGCCTTCTTCTCCTTTCCTGGATCGGAAAGGCTGACTGCCTGCCCTCCTCCTATCCCCCAGAAACTGGGTTTCCAGTGAAACAATCAGCATGTTTCATTGCTCCAGGGAAAAGACAGCCAGGGCTGTGTTTCAGCACATGGGGAGCCTCTTGAAAAGGTGAGGCCCCTTCTGTTAATGCTGTAATGGAAGCAAAGCCTAAAGAGAAGAAATGTGACCATTTCAGGGGCACAGAGTCCTCGCATTTCTGCTGTTACATTCTGGGAACAAAAATAGCAGGGACAGGTCCCAGCTGCCGGCCACAGCGTGTTTGAAAAGGTTATCAAGACATTATAGCATGTAAACAGCAGAGCTATTAGCTCTGGGCTGTGAAAAGTTTCTAACCTTCACCGCGAAAACCTTAAATTATTTTTGAAGTGTTAATGAAAGTCAGCTCGTCAAAGATGGATGTGGAGCATGGAATTGCATTAGACAAATGGCAGTAACATTTTAATAGTTATTGCTTTGAAAGCCCCCCTCTGAGAGGATTCCAGGGAGTTGGAGACCAGACACTTTCATGAGCCTTTTTTTCACAGGGGTAAACAATGTGTGGTTTATATCGAGCTATTTACAAAAGCACACAGACATTGTGGGTTTGTTCAGCACATGTTTGGGAATTGTTCTTACCTGCTTCAAAATATTAGAAGTGGCTCAAGGATGCTTAGCATGGCTTTAAAGCTCGTGCTACCCCGTTCAGCAAGGGAGTCTCAGCCTGAAACTGCAGGTAGCTGTAGGCTGCTCTGTCATGGAGTTGCCTCTGGATTGGGTGGGCAACAGCCCCAGGAAGAGCCTGGGAGCCATCCAAACAGGTTAGCAAGCTCCCACCCACTTCAGCAAGGACAAAGTTCCTCCTGTGTTTTTATTTTATGTGTACATGCTACTGAATAGATATAGAGATAGATATAGATATATATATATATATACACATAGGCACTTATCTGTGTATATGCATATGTGTTTTGTACAATTGTATATAATTCAAATACTTAATTGCTAATTAACTCTAATAGGCACTTGGAGAGAAAAGCTGCACAGAGTGTGCCCTTCATCCAGAAGTGCCTGTGTGAGATGCCCCCTTCACACTGCACATGCAGCCAGGGTTTAACACTGCAGCACCACCACCAGTCTACCTCAAACAGCACAAAATGCTGTCTAAACCACAGGTATTCCATGGACAGTGCTTAGTCTGGGAGACATCAGCCTCTAAAGATCAAGGTGTCTTGACCTGTTACAGTGGTTCCCTTCTATCCTCAGTCATATCTTAGCTGTGTGCATATATTTTTATGACTTAGTTTATATTAGGGAAGCTGAGTCTTGCTGAGGCCTTTTGATTCCATGAGGAACTTTTACAAATGCTCATTTGGGTCACAGGGGTATAGTGAGTGCATAATTCTCTGCAGGATTGGAGCCAGGGGAGCCCTGTGTTTTGTTGGCACAACTCTGTTGTGCCCTAGAGTATCTACTAATGTTTCATGTTAGGAGATCAAGAAAAGAGGTAAATGTGCAGACTGCATCTGTATTTAAACACTGGGTTAACTGTGAGCTGAGACACATTTCAGCTGAGTCCCCTGCTCTGAGCAGTACCAGGTCTTGGTGAGGTTCTTATCTCAGCATTTGGGCTCTTTCTCTGAGATCCTTTTGATGCTTTTTGCTTTCCTTACACAATTTTGCAGGTAGAGCAAATTTTATATGAAATACTTGTCTTTCTTTCAGTCAGTTTTTATTGTCAGGTCAGATATTTCCCCTCTCCTCCCCTTTTTGCAACAAGGGAAAGAAACAACCCTTTCACCAGCTCCATAACCATTTCATGCATAATAACGTTTTAGGCTTTTATTACTCTGTTGAGACAAAGCAGGCTCTGATGAATTTCAATTCAGCACAGAATCGACCATGCTACAGTATCCAGTCAAACAGAGAAGAAAACCTCTCTCCAATTCTGGAACAGGTTGAAAGACCAGCAACTGTGATTGTAATACCAGAGTCAATAAAGCTTAAAGCTCTGTCTGGCTTCCCCACTAAGGAAGGTGAAACAAAATCTTCCTACCCCCTACAAATCAATTTTAAAGCCATTGCACAGTGATGACGTTCATCGGCATTTTCATTGCATAAATGTGGGCTCATTTTTGTGCTGAGTGTGTTCAGTTAAAGGGACCCCAGCAGCCCAGGCAGGCTTTGTAAATGAGTTAATTTCTGGCACTGCGTCTTCTCCTAATTCTTGCCTCAACGTTTTTGAACTTCTACAATTATGTTTTCCTCTTAACTGTTTTATTTTTTTAATTCTGTCTTCAGTTTCCCTGTGCTTGCAAGAAAAGCTTGAAGTATGTAGGCAAGGGAATGTACAGTTAAGCTGGAATCTAGCCTTACCAGGTGTATTTGGGAGTCTTTTAAATTTTTTTTTAGTCTATTTTTAGGTCTGCATACAGTTGCATTATTAAGCTTTTCTCTCCAACCGTGAAGCCTAGAATTGCATTTTTAAATGAATGCTGAGGAAATCTCAAGTAATCATAGAGCTCTCAGAGCCTAGACTTTTACAGGAGATACTGTAGACCTGAAAAAACCTGCAATTCTTTGTAAGTCTGGCTTCACAGTCTGGGAGAAAGAGGAGTTGGATGAGGGTGGCAGCTTTCTCTTGGATTGTGTGCTCTGCTTGAGTGGCCAATCTTCTGAGCCAAGGGAGTGAGGTCCCAGCTGCATGAGTCCCCTCGTGGACACTGTCACCACGCAGCTCCCACATCTCTGGCTCTCAGGTCACATGGATGGGGTGGCTGGGGACAGGACCTCTTGCAAGATCCGAGTATTTCAGGCTCAGGAAATGAGGCAGAGGGATGGGAAGAGTCACTGATGATTTTACGTACCTTATTCATGGTTTTATTTACCATCTAAGCAAATAAAGAAGAGTGAATTTGATTCTCAGGGTAACTCCTCTCGGTGTATGCCTGTTTGTGACAGCAGAAGAAGCACTTTGCTGATTCACTGTATGGTGCAGTTCCCTGTTGAGCATAAGGATGTGGCAACCAGCTGGGTGAAGCTATCTCGGACTTCAGACTCTCTTTCTGCAGAGGATTTCATCCAGCTCGTACCTGGATTTGTCCCACTTTTGCAGAGTTTGTTTCAGTGGTGGATGTTTTTGCATCCTTGCTGATCCCTCAAGTACTCACATTGTTCCAGTGCACTTTCCTTCTCTGTGGAAAGCACTGCACCAGTTTGCCAATGTGGCTCTGTGAAGTCAGATACTGCATAGGACAGACAGAGACTGCTTTGATCAGCCAGGCATTAAATTTACATCCAGGCTACGCAAAACCCTCCCTGTATTATTCCCGGAATTTGAAGTTAGGTAACATCCTTCTAAATAAAGTGGTATGGAAAACCTTTGTACAAGTGACTCAGACAGCCAGCAGCAACAGCTTTGAGTTTGATTTGCCTGGAAAGATTCCTACAGCTACTTGGAGTATCATACAAGCTTCTAAGGAGAAAGATTTGGGGGGAAATTCAATGGAGGCTTCATATTTTTCTTGAGACAGCAGCTGAATAGAAACTGTTTTCTTAAGACACTTCCTATACTCACTTTGAGCCTTTTTCCTGTGAAATGCAACCATGGTTAGCATGGGATGAGTTCTCCTCACCAAGAGTTATGTAAAGAATTTTCTGCCCCTTGGACCTCTCATGAGAGTAGACTAATGTATTTCAGGAAATGTCATAGCACACTTCTGAGGCAAGGGATGATGCTTATTACTGTACTTAAAATAGATGAACTGAGGCAAAAGACGGGTGAAGGTTTGTGGAGGCATTTAAAATACAGATAAGTTTTTCCCAAGACTTTATAAAACACCTAGGGTTTGACCCTGTTTTAATTCCAGCAGTGTCCTAGGAATTCTGATTGAGCCTTAACTGCTTGTGGAGGTTTTAGCTCTGGTTGTGCATCTGACCCAAATGGATCCATGGGACAACATTTTAGGTTCAAAAAACCAATGCAGGCAACCCAGACATTTGGGTCACTTATCTATTGCCTTGGTGTGCTGTTGGACACTAGGAGACTTTTTCCTGTTTATTCTGTGCCATGCAAAGGGAGGGCAGCAGGAACATGAGGCTGACTCTCCCTCCCCATCTTCCTTCCAGTCAAGACCTTTGGCTCTTGGGCAGCAGGACAATGTGAGGCCCTGAGACAAGGAACGCCTTCTGAAGCAAGGAAAAGTCACTTTACACAGGGCAAGTACTTGATTTAGCACCTCGTGGAGGCACCTTGTCAGATAAAATTGAGCTTAGAACACCTCAACAAATGAGAACTTGGCCCCACCATGTCTTCTTCCAGTGCATTATTTCATGGTTACTCTTTGGAGTGGGGAGAGAAAAAGATTTTAAGAAATTAAATTAAAAGACTAATAAAATTACATAGAAGTTTCCTTAAAGGTTTAAATATCCTGCTCTTGGCAATACAGCTTCATTTTCTGTATAATCCTTGCTTTACAGCTTTTGCAAGGGGTAAAATCTGTCCCGCGGGGTAAATTTTCCACCCCACTTTTATCAAACCTCTTGACTCTATTGACATTCATGTCTTCAATTCAAGCCCAAATTACAGTGGCATAAGCCTCCATTTAGTGATGGTGAAGCTAAAAAGGCTTTGGGATTTGGTTTAGCTTAGCTGAGACATATCAAACCTCTTCCCAAACGATTAGTTCTGGAGCTACTCAGGAGAACATGGTTTCTTAAAGGGTGTTTATATCACTGTATTTTTATTAATATCAGAAATGTCTTAAGTCCCATGCCCTTTCTTTTTGTGGTTTCCTTTTTATTTTTTTTTAAAGTTTTGTCCTTTGTGAGTGCCTCCTCTTTCTTTGTTTTCTGACATCAGCATGGATGTGCAAAGTCACTTTGCTAAATATGAAACACAACTGAATATTTTCAGCCTTGGTAATTCTTGAGAGGAAAAAGGTAAAGAGGAGGGGTGAAGAATGAGAATGAAGGAGCTGTTTTGATTACAAAGCCAAAGTAAACCTAGCAAAGGATGCTCCACTCCTGAACATGAAGTACACGGTTTTGGCAGAGCCTGGCCCTCACACCTGGGCAACCCAACACTGCAACACTCAGGGAGGAGGGAAAATGGTTTTTGGATTTGAATTGGTTTAGGGAACCATTTTAGTGAACTCTCAGAATAGTTGATTTTCCCCTCCCAGCTGTTTGGCTGGAGTCAGACCATGTCTGTGCTGACTTGTGTCATCCTGAGGAATTGATGCTGCTCAAAGGCAGAGTTGGTCTTTCAGCTGAAAGCGTTGCCACAAATCTGTTTACCAGTGTAATTTGTTCTGAAACACTGGAGAACCCAATGAAACAGCGCTGCTGAAACACTCACAGGACTGTGAAGTGGCCTGAGGACAAATGTGGCTTAGCAGAGCCACGCTGTGGTTGTGTCATAATGACATCACCAGCAATATCATTTGGTCTCAGCCTTTGACCCAGCAGCTTGTGATTTTGTGTAGTGGTATTCCCATTACCTACCTACTTTCCCTCCCTATTTCTGCTGCCACACTGCAGTCTCCAGCTCTTTGGAGGAACAGCCTGTGCTTGGCAGCATTCCACCATGTTGCCTGATCCCCACCCCCTTCCTTAGGATCACCAGGTAATACCAGTATGTATTAGAATCATTAAGGTATTAATATTTAACAGTATTAGAGCTGGAATCAAAAACACCACTGGGCTTCAGTGTGCAATAAATCATCATCAACCTCTTTATTTTGTTTGTGTTTCCATAGAGAGATGGGAGCATCACGAAAACAAATTCAAAAACTTTCATTTGCTTTTATTTCATATGCTAGGGACTTGCCTGCATCGATGCAGTGGGAGATCCCCAATGCAATCAGAAAGCCTTACTGAGTTCAGGAGGGGGTGTGCTTACAAGCCACCATAATCCAGAGGAAGCCTGGAGTGTTCCAGATATTACTGTGGCACTTGACGTGGCTGTGTCTGCTGCTCTCCCTGGATGGAAAGTCTGGCAGAGCAGAAATTGCCCCGGAAAGTAATTATTAAATGGTTTCTGCTGATCCATCTGAACAGCACTGTTTACTCCAAGCAGTCATGGTGGTGGGGCTAACTCGGGGACTTCCTATGCCAGTGGTTAACTTTCCTGTCAAGCAGATGAGAGATTCCCTGGAATTGTGATGTCCTACCCACCCTTCACATGGTGGGCACTTCACCCTGCTCAGAACGGTGTATTTTCACACTGTCCATCCAGCATGGCTCCATGTACCAGCCCAGGGCATTCCACCTCTTCTTCCCAGGAGAAGATGTGCTTCTCACACACAGGGCAAGTAGGAATTTGAAAGCTGGAAGGTATCCTGGAAGTAAGAAACGCTGTGTACCTTTCCCTGCTCTTTGACAAAGGCAGCTGTGACTTTGCTCTAATCAGAGCAGTTTTTTCAAGCTGGCAGTGCAAACGCACCAAGCTGTCTGTCTAGCCATCACTCCGAGCCTGGTTAAATTAATATTAGCTCTGAGAAATAGGTAATTATTTTCCTTGTTTATTTGGTTGCACCTATAATTATTGCTTTACCTGGTGGGAGCCATAAGCTGTTGTAATTATGCTTCGTTAAAATGCTGATTAATAACGGCTTGCTTCTGAAAGGTGTGCTGTGGGACCTTCTTTTCCCTGGCTACACTTATTAATTGTAATGTAGATCTATGTACCTATCTATTAACTCTGAGCTAATGTACATAGAAATGATGCTAAGATCATATTTCAGCACCTGACTTAGACTCACTAACACTAGGAAGTCCAGACCTCAAGTTATTTTTTCTGGTCAAACAAAGATTCTTTCTTGCTGAGAACCTGCTGCACATTTCCAAACACTTCTAGAAACAACAAGGTGAAAAAATGGTGTAAATGTGCTCTACATAAAAAGTAGCATTTCAGAGCTCCTATGTAATAACCTTTATGTTCATGAATTTCAGACTGCTCTAGAGAGGAAGGCAAATATTCTTTCCTTTTTCTACATCAGGAACATGAGTTTTGGAAAATGATCCACTGGAATATAAGATACATAGATTATATATTTATTTATGAGTACGGGCTTTATTGTGGTTTAATTAGCCAAAACTTACTGCTTGAGCTTCAGGCTGAGAATAACACTTTTACAGTGTTATTTTAAGATACCTGCTTCCACCTTTGCTTTCCCTTTTGTCCATGAGCTATGTTACCAAGCTGGAGTAGGATGTGAAAAATCTCGAACTACCTTGATCAAAATAGCACTTTCTCCTTTGAGGCAGAACCAGAATGTGCCTTGAATGGTTTGATAGCAATTGTTCTTTATACAACAGCAGAGCCCCATAATTTGAATAATTGAATTTTGTCATCTGTATGCCTATGTGCTGCAGAGAACGTCCTGCCTTAGTGTCAGCTTAGCTAAATGGTACAGAATTTAGGATATGTTTGGCAGGGAGAGTTAAGGATCTGTGTTCCTTGTGTTATTGAGTGATTTGGTGGCTCTGTGATTCAGTATTTTTAAAGAAATAGTATAAATGTTTCTATGGTACCCCCCTTTTACCTGAGGATACCTGCACTTGAAGCTTGAACTGTGCAAGGCTGGCAAGCTTTCTGACTGCTGCCAACCAGAAATGAATATAGATTCTTTCCTTCTCTGTTTTAACACCTGTTCTGTTGTGGAAATAATGCAGGCAGACTTTGATTTGAGAATTCCTTAGTCCCAAAACAGTGAAAGAATTCATAGATAAGATTCCCATTTGGGCCATTTCTAATAACATGCATTAATCAAGTATACTGTTCAGAGAATTTTTTTTTTGCTTTGTCTGGGTTTCCAGAAGGTCTTCTTTCTCCTAATTTTTCTTGAGTGAATGGCAGTAGCTCAACCCAACTGGTACAGGGTCCAGTCACAACAAAGCATCTTTTAATAATTATCTATTCTTTGGACTTCATATCAAAACCTGCAGCATATGAGGAGCTCTGTCTGTACAGAAAACAAAGGAGCTGTTGATGCCAATGAGTGTGTTAAGGATGATTGAGTGGGCAAGACCAGCCAGAGCTTAATATAAGTGAGGCAAAGATTCAGTCTATAAGTCCATGAGATTGAGTCTATACATCTTCATTAGTGCTTTATGCCTTAAAACATGGTAATGGTTTCAAGAGTGAGCACTGTATTTGTGCATTAACTTTTTTCACCTCTGAACACCTTTTTTATACCTACTTTGCCTTGACCAGAATTGATACTGGGATCATTTACTGGGCTCATGTAGACAGTGGTCCCAGCTTTTGTATGTTCCCCGTTCTTGACTTCAGTTAGATTTGGCCACGCACTTAACTCATTACTGAGCCTGTTCTGCTCGTGGGTTGTCTCATTCAATGCAATCTTGTTAACTGCAGTTGTATGGCAGGTCTAATACAGCGGCTAGAAATTCAGACTGGGGAGGGCAAGGGTTCCCTCCTGTCATAAATCGTGTTTTCCCTCAGCTTGGTCATGTTTTTGATTCAGGTCCCCTTGCTTCCAGGATTTTTCTCTTTTCTCAGTCCTGAAGAAGGGATTCTATGGGTAGAACCAACTACTTTGTCGTGAGTGTTTTACCCTCAGCCTCTTCTAAGCATAGACTTCATTTTGAGACATCCAGAACGGTGAAGCCCTCAGGTACCTCTGTGGGAGAAATGCCAATAATTTGGAAGTCAGCTGTGTATCCAACGGGGAATGGAGCTGAAGGGCCCTGTGGTGGGGAGGTATGGGCAGAGTGTGGACATACTGGAAGGAAAAACTTTGTTGTTGGAGTTGGAACACTGTTCCTCCAACAGGTGCAGGCTGTACTGAACAGCTCTTTTCTGCAGAGAGGTTGCATAAATAAATCAGTGATTTACCACCATTATTCTGAAACATTGCCTTTGTCATAATCCTCTCAACTTGTCATGCTCACAGAATATAAGGGTTTGATTCCAGAGCTCAGGCACTGCTTTGCTTAATTTTGATCAGAAACTAAACTTGAGCTGGTCTAGAAATTATAGAGAAACATGGCAAATGAAGAGAAAGTTTGTATCTGACCTTGGACCTTGCTCATTTTCCAGCAGACTTTACCTCTGAAACGGAGCTGATGCATGATCTGAACAAGTAGAGACATTTGGATGTTGCAGATACACCTTCAAATCTTAACTTGGTAACTTGAATTCTGTAGTCAATATAAGACAATGATTCCAGCAGTGTTGCTGAGTGCTCCTCCATTCTCATCCACTGGAAAAAGAGGGCTTTCAGAAATGTGAATGATGATGTAAGATATGTGGTAAACTTTGGGATTGCCAGAAGCTTTGGAGGTCAAATCCCTGGATAATGTGCCACAGACTGTGATAAGGATGTAAGAATGTCTGTTTGCTGAGAGTCTTCCATTTTTGTGTTTCCCCCATAAAGGGAAGGGTGGTAAGAAAGGGATCTTTTCACCTCCCTTTCTAAGAAAGTGTTCATATCAGCCAACACATCTAATTGCAGGCCAGCTGATGTCACTTGTGGGGCTGGCTTTACTTTTCCTATTAATCTCTTAAAAACTAGCAAAAGCCCTTCAGCCTGCTGGCTCAGTTTGGGAAGGACATGATGTTACTCACAATCATTTCCAGCTATGGTAAAAATTATTTGGAAAAATTGATGCTGCATGTTTTAAGGAGCTAGCTTACTCTGTTCCTTCTTGTCCCTCTCCCCCTCCACATTTTTTTTTGGGTTCTGATTATACAAATGAATCATGGAAGTGAGTGTTCCCTGCAATGCCACTAATTGATGGGATGCTATACAATTGCATTGCAATAACAAAACACTTTCAGCCTCTGAGAGATTAGTTGCATTGGCCTGGGATTAAGAAACCTTTGAAATCCTGAATCTAAATTACCATTCTTTTGACTGCTGTTTGTGACGCTAATTAGCTGTGTTAATTGGATGTTTTGATACTTGAAGAGCAGAGCAATCCAAATTTTTCTTTTTTTTTTTTTTTTTTTTTGGAAAGCCAAAATTATTAATGACTTTGGCAAGGGAGCTTGAGTCTATTTTAATGCTGTACACTTCCATATTCCCCTTTTGGTTTTAGGTTGGTATTTTTGTTGGTTTTTAATGTTGCTATTATTATTTTTTTAAGCACTCTGAGTGAATAATCAGTGTAGGAGTGAATAGTAAATGTTTGAATGTGCTTTCCAACTGAGAGCTCTGATGCATTGCTGTCTCCAAATTATTGAACTGCTGGAGAGAAAATATGTCCAAGCCAACATCATTTGTTTTGTTGGAGAAGTGGGGAGATAAAGGGGGAGAAGTGTGAAACAGATGAAGAAAATTAATATGAAGCCATTTAGACAGAGGAGCTTCCTTTCTAATCGCATGGTAGGTGATCTAAAAGGAGCTCAAATTTACTTTCTCCTGGAGCTCAAATTTACTTTCTCCTGGATTACCAGGTACTCACTCGCTGTTCTGGCATCAGGAACCACCCTGGCTCCCCAGGCTCTGGACTCATAGAAAGGAATTTGTGTAAATAATTGCACGGGTGCTCAGGAAGGGTTAGAAACCTTTTACATCGTAGGATCAGAGCTCAGTATTTGTTTCCAACTACTCTTCCTATCTACATGACTTTGTGGTCTTGATTGGGTTCCGACAGACAGAACTTGGCAATGGCCTCTTCTTGTTTCTTAGTTTGAAAGAAAAAAAGTAGCCAAACCCAAGCGATAACAATGTATATCAACTAGAGGAACTGCATTACACTTCACCTTGAACCCGGGCCATGCTGGCATGGTATTTTGGAAGTACGGACATTTGTGGGCTGGGTGAGGAGTGGAGGGATCAGACCCTGGCCCTTGGGAGCCACCTGGGCCCCGACCACCCAGAGTCAGGTCTGAATGCCTCTTATGGATGCTGGAGGTATTTAAGGCATTGGGCTCTTTCCTCCCACCCTCTCCCAGACATATTTATTTCACAGGCACAGAATTCACTCCGTTACATTTTTTTGTTGTTGTTGGGTTTTTAGTTCAAGCTTCAAAAGTGTTGTCTGAAGATTTGCATCCAGTTGGAGCACCATCTGGATGGGACAGGACGGAGAGACTCAGCTGCCTCAAAAAAAAAAAA
>WBMZ01009659.1:0-69479 GCA_013400975.1 Atrichornis clamosus | reverse complement strand
CCAAAAAAAAAAAAAAAACAACCCTGAAAAACATTCCAAATCTTAATGTGTAATTACAGTGTGAAACAACAAAACCCGGGCTCTGCCAGCTTCTTGGCAGTTCTGTGCTTTGGCCCTAAAGAGATTCATTTTCCAGGGGAATTTAGGGAGTCAGTTCCTGGGTGAACAAGAGGAGTGAGACGTGGTGGGATGCTGATGGATTTGATCTCTAGGGCAGGACTGTTTTTTTCATGGCTTTCAGTCTCCATCTGTCATGGATTCATGTGCTGACGTTGACAACTGCTTCGGAGGAACCAGCACCTCCTGTCTCAGTGGCAGCCTGCTGGTGGGAGGGCAGAGCACAGGGCTGTGTGTGTGTGACTGTGCCCCCAGGGGAGGCTGGAAGCCATGCAGAAGTGAAATGGAGCCAGGTTCAGATGTCTGCCACCGGAACCCTTCCAAAGCAGGATAAACAATACAGCATTTCAGTTTTTCGCCATGAAGAATAATCAGCATTTTGTTTTCAAACAGTTTTCTAGAAACAACACGGATGCAGGAAGGGCATCAAAACTGTTCTACAAATGTTGAGCTTACATGTGAAATCCTTTTGCAAAATGCTTTTTGACAACAACTTCTTCCAAGCCTCTCATGGCAGCTCTGGCAGCCAGGGCAGCTCCGTGACGGACTAACACGTCGGAGGGTCAGCTGGAGATGTGTCAAGGGTGAAGAGCTGCATTTGCTTGAGGAACTCTTGATCTGTCTGGCCTTCCTAACCCCTTGTGATCCCAAAGGAAGTTCACATAATAACATCCCTGTGATTTAAGGTGGTGTAATTGCCCACACCTTACACAGACAGTCCAACTTGCTCGTTCCCAGCACCAGTGCAGACCAGGTTTGGTCACACACACAAGGTTGCGTAGGAACCCAGCCCTGGACAATTTTTCAGCTCAGCTTGGGTTGCTCAAACGGCAGCCCAGGGGTCTGTGGTGTTCCAGAGGGCTCAGCCCTTGCACACATTGTGGCCCTTGCTTCTGACCCTTGGTATTTCGGGTGAATGCATCACCTACAATTCATAGAGTGAGAAGTGACAGCAACTGAAACCCTGTCCTCCTTTGCTTGTCTGGAGGAATATCCTGTGCAGGACTTTGAAAATGATGCCCTTCAGTGCACTCATTTTCAATCAGACCTTGCCTTGCAAATGGTGCAACGTCTGAAATCCATGGAATGTGCTCGATGCAAACATTTGCAAGCCTAGCTTTCTCCTGAGAAGAATATGCCTTCCTTCTAATTAAGGCTGGTTGTCTACCCAGATATTCCCACTGCTGGCTGCCAGCAATAATGCCCATTGTAGTGTGGGTGGAAAATATGCAGTTTTCAAATCTCATTTATTCCATATAGTATTACATTCTCTCATGAACAGGCTGCTCATTCTCTGTGAAAAAAACAAGCCAAAATGCTCTGGGAACAGTGTGGTCTCTGCCCACACTTACGGAGGAGATGAGGGGACATTTACCTCAGCATCCCTCTTCCTCATCAAGCTCTACTGCTTCTGACTCCCACGGCCTGCACCTTTTTTCCTAATGGTTTCCCTATCCCCGGTCATCCCGCCACATCTGATTTGGTGGATTATTTGACTGTGCGGGTTATCTGAGGATTTATTTTCCCAGGCTGGTACTCTTAAATGGGTGTGAATTATCTGATATGAGGATTATACACATGAACATAAAGTAAAGGCTGACATGGGGCATCCCAGCCCACTCCGAAATGCTGTCTGTACACATGATGATTATTAGCAGCTCATTTCACAGCAGCCCCTTCAAGCCATCGTCATGGATTCAAACTAATGATCTAAGAAGGAGTGTCACTGGAATTTCCTGGGGCCAGTCAGTCCCAGCAGTGGCTGAAGTTTTCATATCCAATCTCTGAACATCATTTAGCACGTCCATGTCTTTTACTGTTCCTCAGTGAGACTGGGATCATTTGGTGAGAAAGAAGGATCAGAACACCCAATCTGAAATTCCAAGTGAGTGATCATTACTCTAAATGCCTGTCTAAATCTTACACCTAACTGGTATTTTGAAACGCTGCTTAATTTTTCCTCTAAGCCTTAATGTACTAGAAGGAGTTGGCAAATATTCCTGCTCAGACAGACCCAGAGGCTGGTCTGCAGCTGCAGCTGATTTGACTGATATGAAGGGCATCAGCATTGATAAAATATGGGATTCTAATAGAGAAGATCCTTCACTAAGAAGCCATTATTTCTGGTGTCTTATACCCCTGCATTGGTTGTGGGTATTGTTGGGATATTGCTGTTTTCTGGGAGGGCAAGTGACAAAAGCTGTGCAGTAACCTTAGCTCTGATCAGAAAAGGACACACACTTTCAGGAACAGCAACAGAAGCTGTAGACTGGGAATAATCAATAATTGCTCTTTGGCAAATAGATGACCCTGTGGACTCACAGCAAAGATTTATGGAAGGCAATGTGTTTTTCTTATGAAAAAGAACAATAAGGGATAAAATGGCCATTTCAGAACTGTCCTCAGTATATAACAGTGGCTGATTTAAACTGAAATTCTGTATTTTCCTTGTGGTCTATTCACACTGGATGTGATGAAAGGCAGGCTGGAAGTGCTGTGGGAAGAGTGTGCGTGCACCCTCTCAAACACCAGGTTTGGTGATGCTGTGACAGCTGCCAGTGGGCCCATTCCACAGCATGTGTAGGCTCATTGACTGGTTAGTGAGGGAAGATTGGCTCAGAGTGCAAAGGGAGGAATGGATATTAGGGATAAAGTAGCACAGAACCCTCGTGATGGGAGACTGGAGTTTCAGGTCTGTCTTCAGCCCTGTTTGAGATGAGCACAGAAGGCCAAAAAAAGACAACACCACTCTAAAATTACTAAGCAGGTCCCTTTGCTGAAACCAGTGCGGTCTGAGGAGAAAGGAAGTTTCCAGTTTTCTTTTGGTATTGAATTCCAAAGTTGACTGCCTTAACTGATACAGCTGAGCAGGGGGAATCATCTGGTGCTATTCCCCAACTGAAAATGTTAGAGAACCTGTTTGCAGTGAACATCGAAATGCTGTGACTTTTGAACCATGAAACGTGGATCACTTGAACACACACTAAAGTACTGAAGGTGGCTGAAAATGTCCAAAGCAAAAGCTTGTAAAATGTGAACAAATATTCACGGGCATTTGTTTGCATTACCCTCTGATCTCTGTGAAGAAGCCCTTTAAATTTCATTTTGAAATCCTCTGGCAGTGTGAATACCTGTGCTTTAATTTAGTTTGCTTTAGCTCCCAGGAAGCTCTATTTCCAATAGTGATTTGAACTCCAAATCCTAGCCTGATTGATCTTGTCTCACCTGACAAGTCACAGTTGCTATTGTTTTAGTACTTGGCTTAGTGCCCAAAAATGTACGTATTTGTACAGGGGTATGACTTGCCATTCTACTGAATGAAGCAATATAAATAATAACAATAATAGTTTTCACTCTGAAAGGGCTTTATAGTCGTCTCTGATTCCAGCCTCACACTGGCTCTGTACAGTGTGAGGCCAGGACTTGTTATTCTTTGGTTGATGTTGAAAGACCCAGATTTTTCCGTGTAAATTGGAGCCCCACTTGTGCTAAGGCTCTTACTGGTGCTCGGGGATGGAGTCTGAAATGCAACACAAACAAAGGGGGGACAAAAAAGGGTTTAATGCTTTGATTTATAAGGATAGGGAATAGAACACAGACAAAAAAGGTATTTGTCTGTGGGATCACAGGCTCTTTCACAAGAGGAGACCCACACGTCAAGCTGCAGTGGGAGCTCCTCTCAGAGAGGTGGCAAAGCCTGATGTGGCAGAGGACAGGACAAGCTCTCCTGTTCCATGACCTTACACGCTTCCTGGTGGGAGAGACCACAGTGAGACTTGGCAAACAAACCACTTGTGAGCCAAACTAACCCTCACTTAGACTCATTTCAGAGAAAAGCAGTTGACAAAATCTTATTTCTGTTTCTTTCTCTGCTGCTGCACACACATATATAGCAAAGTTTAATCTATTGCAGAGATGACTGATTAGCTGGGTGTGCTGTGAGCTGAGGTGGGGTGACACCAAGCACCTGGGATTTACTGCATGTCCACTCTGTGCACAGCCCCCTTTGGAAGTCAGGTCCCACATTCCCAAGGTCACCTGGGAAGTGTGTGGCAAACCTGACTTACCCGAGGGTCCCAGGTTGCTGACCTGCCTCAGTTTCTGTTCTAAGGTTGACCTCCTGACCAGAGATGGAAAAGAAATGTGTTCTCATTTATTTATTTATCCCAATGTAATCCAAAACATATTTAGCATGTGTAGGACTTGAAATAGCAATGCTCTTCCACACAGGAGTGTATTGATTTGCAGAGAAGGATTGGTACTGCCAGAATATGGAGCTTTTATCCCATGGACTTATTTTCTGCAAGATGTCAGGCTGTGTAATCCTGCAAAGCTATGAGCCTGGCTGCCACTGGAGAAGGCTGACAGTTTTTCAGTGTTTTTTTTTAAGATCTACCATCCCCCATGAGCATTTGTTCTCTCTGTGTGTAGGTGGATTGATTGCTAGGTAGCTCAGTAAATAGGTTGGGAAAATAATACTTAATTGACTTGATATTACAGGTGACTTGAAGGAGTTGGGAAAACAATGTCAATTAAACAGTGCAAACATATATATGTATGTCTGTGGATAATGTTTTAAAGTGCTTTTGAAGGCAGAAATTCCTATAATTTGAAATGCTATTCAGCCTGGTAATGTATTTAATTGTTTGTGTATGTGTGTGTAAGTGGTAAATGGAACTAAATCTGGAGTTTAATCAATAGCCTTTCCATAAATCTCATCTAAAACAGAACCCATCCCAGCAGATGTTGATGGCTGAATTTCTAACACAGAAAGGCCTCTGTCAGGTGTTACCTGTGATTCTGGACCTCTTGTGTGCTCAGATTTCTGTATGCAAGAGCTCACAAATGAATACAGCAAAGTGTGCTCTCTAATACCAGCAGCGCTCCGGATCACTTCAGCTGATTGAATATTGCATGAGGCAGCTCCTGGGCATCTTTAGAGTGTTTTCTTAGAACTGCCTGGGCTGCAGTAGAACTCTGCAATCCAAATAATATAGCATCCCGGCTGTCCACAAAACACCTGTCATTTGCTCCTTACTAAATATGTATTTGTGTTAATTTAGCACTCACGACATCCCATAACAGACCAGGATCCCACTGTGCTAAGTGTTGTATGAACACCGAGCAAAGCCCGTGCCCTGCAGAGCCCGCAGCCCAAGCCTCCATTAGCCCCAGTGAAGGTGCCCCTGCTGGTGACAGCAACCTGAGTATGCCCATTTCTTTCTGGTGTCGTTTGTGCTACAACGTCAGCTCCTCGGTTTTGTTGGTAAATCTCTCCTAAGTGCACACTCACTTGTTATTTATCAGTATTTGCTGAGTGCTCTGGACAAAAAATTGCCAACATCCAGCTTGTTAGAGAGCTGCTCACAGTTGACTCTTTGTTGTGTAATGGAGCAAAATAGTCATATGAGGTATCTGTTCTCCCATCTGCACTGTGTTAGTTCCATTACAGACTTATTTTAAGCAGAATAATCAGGCTTTTTGCTCATCTTAATTGCCTGAGTTACAATACTGCTCAGGACTCGAGAGGAAACAGGAGCCCTATTGAGTGATGCCAGATACAAACACTGAGAGAAAGACCATCCTTACTGGGAAGGCTGTTCAATTTAGATGGACAAATGTATTATGGGAGAAGAAAAAGGCAGGTGCAAAGTGAGATAGGAAATAAATTGCAGAGCTAAAACAGAACTGTGTTTCATGCCTGCCAAGTCAGTGCCATTTCCTTCCAGCCACTGTTTGGAATTTGAAATCTCCGCTGCATCTCTGAAGAATGCACTGACCTTATACATTATAATAATAAAAAGTAAATAAGGACAAAATCCTAATAAGCTAGCAAAAATAACCTGAAACTTGCATTGGAGAACATAACGACCACTCAGATTTATTAGCATGCATTTCAGCTAGCTCTACCTGGTAATTCAATTAATGATAGGAGAACTGAAAAATAAGAACTCTTTTGGTAGTTCTGGTACCAACTACTGCCCACAAACCATGGAGAACCTGAACCCTTCCATGATTTTAAAAGATTTCTTAACCTCTGGCCCTGTTGCTGCCTATTCTTTTTCGAGGTTTTCAGAAGGAGGTAAAAGGCCTGACATGAGAACAAATGTGCCCATCAGACAGTATTTATGTATAACTGTATTCATGTTTAGATCAAATACATACGTTTTGGGGACGTCTATGTGGTTAATCAGTGTTTTTCATATCACCTGAGTTTCTGTCACCTTCAGGAACACAACACATTCCTTACAAAAGCACCAGCTCTTTTGTGGAAATCAAAATAGCAAGCAGCATTTCCACAGCATACCATACAGTGCTGAGCTGCATTTGCCCGTTGCTTATTAAATGGTAAAGCTTCAAGTTGGCCTCAAGTTATCCCACCTGCTCCTTGGTATAAATCAACACTGCAATAAGCTACTCGCACACTGATTAAAAAAAAAAAAAATGTCCCTGCTTTTGAGGCTTCTCTGAAAGAAGGTATTGGCTCTGAAAATGGCTGGTTACAATCAGATTGAGTGAAAATTGGAGTATAATAAAATACTGAAATTACATCTTCCTTGCTTCCTTTTATGCATGTCAGTAGCGAGTCAACACACTGTATTTGCTGGGTGCTTTTCCTGTCTCTGTCAGTACAGTGATATGTTAGAGAGATGAGGATAGAGAGATTTTTAGCTTCTGTGCAGTATAAAGCTACTGAAATAGCACAAGAAATTTTTCCCTGAGTGCCTACACTAAGCAATAGAAATAAATACCAGTCAAAATTGCTCCAAGGGCCATTGGCTTTGTATACCCCCAGGGTAAACCAAATGTTTTCTTGGGTTCAAAATATCTGCAAAACATCTTCTTTTTGCTCTCTTTCTTCCATGTTCTGGCAGAAAACAGAAGTAAGAATGACCATAAATATCTAGCAAAAGCCCACTTGTACCCACATGGAAGTGGGGCACTGAAGCAGTTGCTTTTTTAGGAGTTTCTGTGAATCCAAAATGTTGGGAGAAGCCCATCCTTTCACATCTCCAGACGTCTCCATTGAGCTGTTCTGAACACACGGAATTAAGTTTACACTTGCTAGAGTAACTGTCTGTCTGTCTCTCACTGACTCAGATGATACTAAAGGCTGACATCACTGTTTGGTGTTCTAGCAGCTACCTCTCTTAGCCAAATTGTGATGCAGATGTAACCATCTTTTATCTCTCTGAACTTCTCATGTAGACTTATTGCTTGTCATTCTTGTCTTAAAGGGGTTTTATTGTGTGTTAATGTATGCTGCTAAGCAATTACTCATATTTTACTGCAGAGGTAGCCCCTTATTAGTCATGAGTAAAAGTCTAGAACGTTTTGGATCACTTGAGAAAAGAAATATTAGTGCTTTTTGTAAGACAATTTCAGTTCATATGTTTTTCTTGGAGAAGAAGGGGGTGTAAAATGTAATGTAGGTGTGGAATTTCAGAGCATGCTGTGAAATTGAGAGGCATCACCTGACTAAAAGGAAAACATGTCTAGATCCCTGTACCAAATCCAGTAACACTCTGTTGTCAGACTCTTGAGTCCTGTTTAGGTCCTAAGATAGAGGCATCTAAATGAAGAAACTTATACATTCTGTGTTTAGAGAAACCCATCAGTGTAATTATATCAGACAAAATGTTGGGCTTTTTTTTCATTGCTTATATTTATACAGCTGTTTTTCTAAAATCACTAATTAGGTCCTGTTCTACCTTTGGCATTTCTTAGAAGAACTTAGTATCTCTTTCCCTCCAAACTGCTCTTGTTTAGTGGCACCTCTGTCTCTCTTCTACAACAGAGATAATGTTTTGATCTTACACTACCTGGGGGATTAAACACCAGGACCTGGACACCAAGAGGAGCAGCCCAGGTCTGTCCACTGATGGCCTCCCACTTCTTAGAATAGTTTTTATTTAGCCACTAGAATTTTGGGTGCAGTATCACAGAGATCTGAGCAGTATCAGGAAGTGGGAATTGTCTTCAGGGGTTCTACCAGTCTCTCCCAGTCTGGCAGTGTCCCCAGGTTCTGCTGACCATCCAACACGTACAGTCACTCTGAGGCATTTATTCATGCATTGCATGGAAATTTAAACAGAGCTTTACTTCTCTATTTCACTCCTGATCTACTACAGGCACAAAATATTGAGCAAGAGGTGCATTTCTTCTCCCTTTTGGATTCATAGTTTTTTGTGCATTATAGTTGCAGACGGGCAGGAGCATGAGTGGGGAGTTTCTGACTATATTTTTCCAGTGGACATTCTCTACAGTTGTGCTTTCCTTCTCTGTGATTAGAATTAATTATTGCTGCTTCCCCTACAGTGTGAAAGAGAAGCAAAGCTGAAGGTATCTGTCAGTGGTGATTGAAAACAAAATGAGAAAACATGGAAAAGAGGATAGACCTGGTTTTAGAGGCCAATGGATGTTGAGTGAATAGTTGTGCTACTTGCTAAAGAAGTTTCTGTCAGTTCTGAATGTCCCCCTCCCCCTGAAATCAATAACACATCAAGCAGCCAGTCCCCAGAGCTGCACAGTATGCACACAGCATGGAGATAAAAGCAGATAAGAAACTACTTTTGCATGGAAAGTAAATGTCTCCGCATAGGAAGTTTTTGATATATTTGTAAATTCAATCCCATTTGCTTGCTTGCTTTATTTATTTATGTATTTACTTTGTATTTTTACTTTTGGTATGTATTAGTTTTTCTTTTTCCCAGATTGCTTCAGCATGCCATGCAGCACAGTGCCACTTGTGTCCCAGTGAGCTGCTATTTCCATATAAAAAGTAGAGTGTTTTACAGTCAAGCATATATTTTTAACACTGGGGAATTTAAACTGTACCATGTATTTGTAGAGGCTGCTCGGTGCAAGAGCTTCCACTTGAGAAGATCAAACAAATTGGAGAAATGTTCTGAAAAAAAAAATGAAAGAGAGGGAGGATGCAATTCAGTGAAAGCAAAGCAGGAATTTATACATAAGCAGGAAGAGTTGGCTGAATGGATTGAGGCAGGCAGCAAACTAGTGATGGAAAGGGTTGGGAACTATCACCAGCATGATATAAATTCTTGTGTGGGGGAAAACAGCATTCTCCTGTGGAAATAGGGGCTGGAATGAGCCCTCGGCTTTCCTCAGCACTAGTGAGGTCACAGCCAGGCACAGTGACTAGTTCTGGGTGTGGATTTTTTTTCCCCCGCCCCCAAAAATGTGGGTCAGGAGGAGAATAGCTGCAGAAGCAATTGGAGATCTGGAAAACAGGATTGGAGAGGAAAGGTCAATAGAACACAGGGTCATTTAGCATGGGAACAAATCAGATAGAGGGAGAGCATGTTGCAGTCTTTAAATACCTGCGTGACTACAGAGGGGAGGGGAATAATCTCTTCTCCACGGCCACATGGTAGTTAAAGGTAGGAGAGATGGGCTTAACCTGCAGCAGGGGGTGAATCTGTCTGAGACAGGAAAAAAGTGCTAAGGGTGTGACGGCAAGGTTTGCCATGAAGCACTGGGATGGGAGGCTTTCTATTGGCTAACAAATGGAAAAGACACCTGCAGCCAGATCCTCTCGAGGAACTGATTGGTAAAACTGACACCCCTCATTCTCTGTTTCTCTTGCCTCATCAGTTCTTCCTTGCACTTTTATCTTTCACCACTGCCAGCTTGTGAGGTTTGGCCATAAACAGTTAACGTGAAAGGTCTAGGAACAGCAAACCCAAAAGGAGGAGTAAAGAATGGAAAACTACTTTGTTCTGCAGTTTTGAAGAAAGATTTCATTTTCCGGTGACTGAAGGGAGAAAAAAAGTAACCTTGCTAGTCACTTACAGCTGAAATAAATCCAAAGGAGAAAATACTCATATAGTAACAGTCTCTAGGCCCCAGAGTCCATTTGTAATTATTCAATGCCTTCAATTCACTTTTGTCAGAAATGCATCCTTAGCACTAGACTACAGAGGAAAAAAATATTCTTATTTGCTTCTTTTACAAGTCACCTGTTAGCCCCATGAAGAGAACTGCTTTAATGGAAAATTCACCCTTGGAAAGTTTCAAAATCTCCAGCCTCTTTCCATTTCTGGAGAGTTAGATAATGAGTTATGGTCCCTGAAGGCCAGAGTTTCTGGTGTGCCAAAAGCCCCAAATGATGATCCCTTGTAACACAATTTGTTAAACACCAGCAAGCACATTTGGGCCTCTATCGTATATCTGCATTCTGCAGGTACACTGACATGATTTTATTCTTCTCTTCCTGTTTTCCATTTGGGGGAATTTTGCCTGCATTAGAAGATCATATGTTCCACAGCTCAGGATGTGACATTTCAGCACCACCATTCTTGCAGAAAGCCCCAGAGGATCATCCAGAACAGGAAAAGAAGGCCTGCAAAATATTGTGGGAAATAGGGTCAGGTGCATGGTTAAGTGCCACGTAGGCTGTGTAATGGGATCAGCTCAGGACCAGCAGAGAGGGGAGAGAGGTGCATGTTGAAAGCCCAGCACCATCTTGTACAGGAGCTGACTGCTCCTGGGAGGTTTCCCATGCAGCTCCAAACCAGGCAAGGCTCCACTTCATGCCCAAGATTTGATGCATTCACAGCCCCAATTGCTGGCTCTGTTTATCTCTCTGAGTGTGGTACAAATCCTAGTTATTAAAAATCACAAACAGAAAATCCAATTCTAGATGTAATATCAGTCCAGGCCCAATTTTGAGTAGGTGAAATAAACTAACTTCAGACACCAACAGATAGTTGACTGCTGCACAGTAAAACAACACAATTTAGTACAATTTTCCACAGTTGACATATGTTGATCGATATAGGACTCAGAATTTAACAGGCATAGAATTTCAATTAAACTGAATTACCGAAGAGTATAGTCATCACCGTGCTGGGGAAGAGGTGCTTTAGCAAATGAGACAGACAACCACACTTTATGCATAGAATCACAGAATTATTTGGGTTGGAAGGGACCTTAAAGACCATCTCATTCCAACCCCCTGCCATGGGCAGAGACACCTTTAGCTAGACCAGCTTGCTCAGAGCCCCATACAGCCTGGCCTTGGCACTCTGTGCTGAAGCTGTGCTGAATTAAAAAGTGGGCATTAGCTTTCAAAATTAATGGTTAACAAAACCATACCTTCATTTTTTTTTTAATTTTGTTTTTCTTTCTCACCTTTTCCTTGCCTACTGGGACTTTGAAAAGGTTAAGCACTGATTGTTTCTAAACTGACAGGCACTTCGTGGCACAAGTGGGCAGGAAGGAAGATAGGCAAACACAAGCCCAGGTGGGTAAATGTCATTTTGATCACCTTGGTCAGCAGCTCAGCCAAGCCAGTGGTGGCACAGCCACACGCACGTGCTACATGGTGCATGTGTGTGAAAAACCTCTGGATGTGCATTACAGGCCTGCTGCTCCCTGAAATGCACTTGTGGGAATGTGCACCCCTCAGGTTCCCTCCTGTTCTCTTCATGCCAGCACTGATGTCTTGAGGTCAGAAGACTTCACCTCATGGTTTTGTCTGCCCCAGTGTCCCCCGACCACGCCATGAAATTGTTGCGAACACTGACAGAGAGAACCCACCTGTGGTCACTTAGAGGTGTTTATGTTCTGTACTGAAAACAGCAAGAAGGAAGAGCCTTGCTTCAGTGAGGTACGTGAGTGGATTTTGACTGAGGTTAGGAGGCAGGGGTAGAGCAACACAGCTACAAGAGACTCAGTCCCGAGCTTAGGAAACTGGCATCATCAACAGTGTCTTCCAGCCATGGCAGAAGTGTCTGCCCAAGTTGTGTGAGAATGTAGTAGAGCAGGAGAGAGACTGCTATTTTCCATGCTGCAGCTGGGTGTTTCAGCAGGATTTCTCCTGGATACCAGGAGGCAGGGCTATGTTTCCCAAAGAAGTAGGTGCTTTCAGCCACCTCCAGGCTTGTTTTGCTCTGGAGAGCTGCTGAGTGCAGGCTCTGTTTTTCAGAGCACAATACTCTCCAATGCAATCGGTGTGAGACACTTTCTGTGTTCCTGGGCTCTTCCCTGAAACATCCATTACCAGCCAGGCCACCAGGGTGTAGGGAAAGGCTGGAACTGTGCATTCAGAGGTGACCCCGTGTCTCTAAGTCTCAGCAGATCTGACTGTGCTGAATTTGAATGCTCCAGAGGGTGGCTGTGAGATACTGTGAATGGTGTGACATATACAAGGAATTGCTTTTATATCTTCTGATGAGAATGTTTTCCATGTGTGTGAAAACAGCCCCAAAAAATGTATCCATGGGAGAGCTTACCCGTACCACTGTGCCTTAGCCCTCATCTGGTGGAACCAGATTTAGAGGTGAAAAGTAAAGACCTCTCAATAGCCCACTGAGTGCCTTTTTATTCTGTGAAAATATGCAACAAGGCTGCCAACCCTGTCAGCACGTTTTGTCTTGTGGACACATTCCCACCGGCAAATGGACCTAAGACCACCATATGCCCTTCAGCTGCATGATGCACATGGTGGGTTTAATTTTCCAATGATTATCTGCTCCAGACTGACTTTCTCCAGCATTTTTTAGGTGTCCACGTGATCTTCTTGTCCTCTCTAAAGCCCAGGCCCAGCCTCGATGTGTTAATCATCTTCTTGTTCATCTCCATTTGGAGACAGACCATCTTCACCTGCAGCCTTGGGTGTTTTATACATAGTACGGTTTCAGTTTGTCTCTCTGGATGCAGGTGAGCCTGCTGGAGCTCTGGCACCTCCTCTCCATTTCTAGATGTTGGTCATCTGGCAAGGAATACTGTACAGATCTGTAAGATGGCCTTTGGCATCTCTCTGATTCCTTTGCATATAAAGCCTCCTGCACTCAAGTAATCCTGACAGTGCCTGTACTTTAAACAACTGTGATGTCTTTTCTCTCTCACATCCTTTCTCAATGGGCTCCTCCTCTTTGAAAATTTAGGGTCTGATTGTTCTCATTTAGAGGTTAATTGACATTTCCATCATGCTGTACTTGTAGCTCTTCTTACTCAATATCATTACCTTCACTTCTTTGTGGCTAAGCATACCTCTTGTTTACACAAGAGTCCCCAGATCCCTGCATTTGCAAACACAGTAATTACATATTGTTTTCCTGTTATCTCTGTGAGGTTCAGAGCCTGACCACAGGCAGGGTTTCATTGGTGCTCCATGCAGAGCAGCTCACGCCTATCTCACCTGCTCCACCAGACAAAGCCTGCAGAGGCAGCACTAATTTTAAGCACCACCAGGTACTCTCTTGTTCACTCTGGGTTTTCTGTCTTCTGTGACTTTGTCAGGTAGCAGGATCTACTTGAACCCTTCTCTGTGTAGGAAATCACATGTTTTTTAAGTATCCATGACTACTGTGAGAGTGGTAAACCCTTTTTGAACAGGGAGCCAGTGAAATCCTTCTGGATTCCATAGCAGTCTTCTGGCATCAAACCACATTCGGGTCACACACAGCTCAAGCTGTGGTTTCTGTCTGATCAAGACACTGTGGAGCAGCACAGGGTGGGCTGCAGGTTTAAGACTGGTGGTTCTCAGGTACCGTCTGGCTGATCTGTGTGGCAGTGGAGTTACGGCAGTGACTCCATTCATGGCTCTAACCAAGGTTAGGTCACTTGAGGGAACTGAAGATCTGGAATATGTGTAGAGATTAAGATGTTTGCTCACTTGGACTCTAGTTAGAGAAGTATAAATTTTTTTTCTATGTATGCATCTATAATGTAAATACTGATTCTCCATAATTCTGGTTTTCCTGCTGCTATATGAAGACGTTTATCAGTGAGACTGGGCAGGATCAGTATGAATCCCCTGTGCTTCAATGGAATATCAATTGCATTTATAGGATATCACAAAGAGGACAGTGCTAGTACAGCTCAAACTGTCTGGAACAAGTAGGGCCTCGCTCATTTTACAGACTGCCTATAAACAGCACTGTTAAGTTGTTGTTGGCTTTGTAGGGTTCTTTTTTTTTTTAATTATTCTTTCAGGAACTAGTATTACTTCTTTTGCTGTCACTAACACTTCTGTCTGGGTGAAATAAATCGAGAGAAAACACAGTCACTCTGTACAGCATTGCTCTTTTCTTGCTTTCTGCAGTACCTGCTAATTAAATGGTTGGTTTGTTACATTTCCCCTGTTGTATGAAATTTATTTGTGAAAACAAAAAGCCCAGCCTGTCTGCAAAGACACAAACTCTTGCTGAGAGAGTCAGAGATGTGGCCCATTGGAGACTGCACCTTCTGGGTTTCAAATTTAAGATTTTCCTTTCCCACAGGAGCGCAGAAGGTCATGCCCAGTACTTGAGCTAGAGATGGCTGACCCCAAAACTGATGCTGTAAGGCAGGGAGGGAGCTGAGGTGCTGGCAGACCAGAGCAGGGTTAACACTTGTGAATGATCCTGTGCCCTGTGCCAGCTCCAAAGATTACAACAGCTCTTTCCTTTCAAGCAATTACTGCCTGGGTAGAAGCCTGTTACAGGGCTGGCTGGACACAGAGGAAGGCTTCCCACTGAGCTGGGATTTGGGTTTCTTCATCCTTCTGCTTGCTAGTGTCTATTAATGGAGCTCTCAGAGAAAAGGAGGTTGATTTCCAGTTGGCAAACGGAGAAATTGCCAATTGTTGGCCTTCAGGCACCTGTGAGGAGGGAGCTGTGTAGGGCCAGCAAAAGTGAACTCTTGTTGACAGTCATGTCAAAACCAGTCATGTCAAAAACCAGCCCTGGAAATGTTTTTTGGTAATGTTGGAGATAGCCAAGAAGGCTGGGCAGGTTGTGGCAGGTCAGCACACCAGGAAAGAGTATTGTTGCTTTGGTATGAAGACTGACATTAAATAACAAGAAGATTTGACTTTTAAAGGGAATGTTAAAACAGAATTGGACTGCAGCCCTGTACAAATTTTGTGTTTGAACACATTTGGTAAAGCCAAAGGTTGTGCCCTGAGGTCACTGCACACGGATGAGAGGGGAGCCTGCCCTGGGGAGCACTTCTCCATTCTCACACCTACAGAAATCCACAGATGAGGTGAAAGGAAAGGATAAAGCATGTTTATGCTTAAATCTGTGGTCTTTGAGTGAAGGTTATATAAACATCTCAGAGTATAAAAGTGGACAGGAACTATATACTTACTGAAATAGACAAAAGAGGAAACACTTTTGTATAGAGTGGATGAATATTTCAAACAAACCTATATTCTCCCTAACAATATCATCCAACCTCTTCTAAATGCTACTGCTGGGTAAGCCTTGCCTTGAAATCTTTCAGAGAGGCACCCCCAGGAATCTCTCCCTAGAAACCTGCCCTGCATTCCTGGAAGCACCAGCCCGTTCTTTCTGTCTTTTGCAATGGAATAAGAGAAAAGAAGGGTCCAGTATCTGCCTGACACCTTCATCCAACCTGAGGATACCCTTGGACATAACTGGGTTTTGAAACATTTTGATCATAAAAATTAAATGAAAGTGGGGGCTAAATCTTATTTCCCTCTGCTGCTGCTCTGGCTCATCTCTGACACCGGTATTTGATGTATCTAACCGGCTGATCTGTGCTGGAAAGGTTAGAAGTGAAGGATGTTCCTGTCTCTTACAGATTAGCAAAATGTTAGAGCAGCTTTGGCTTTATGAGACATGAAGTAAATTGGCTTAGCCCGGCTAAGTGCAAACTCACAGTTTGTTGGAGAGTTTGCAGCCATGGACAGAGAGGAGAAGTTTCTGTTGGATCAAGTTTTGCCGTATAGACTTGAACTAAAAGCACAGGGTAGATTTTAAAACGCTTAGTGCCAAAATATCTTTAGGTTTTGGCAAGCAATCTGGCAAAATCAAGATACTTCACAGGATTTTTGTCATCTTGCACAGCAGAAATCTTACATGACTGCAAAGTCTCTCAAGTTTTTTCTCAATCCTGAGCTCCCAGGTACAGGACTAAGCTCAAGGCTGATTTCAGAACTAGGATCTTGATGGCCATGGATGCAATGGAAATCAGAAGCATGTTCATATGCAGATTTGAATCCAGACCTTTTCCTTCATTCTCCTCAGAAGCCCCATTTCTTTTCCTTGTATGCTAGACACAGACTCTCAAAGAGAAATGTTCAGACTCTCCTCCAAACTGTGGACTGTGGCTTTTTTTTTTTTTTCCATTTATTACTTGTTTTGTAAAATATAAATATGATTTTGCCCAGGGGTGTGTTCAGTTGCTCCAGGCAATCTGGATATGCAGAATCTGTCTGTCAGGATTTGAGGGTCAAATGCTGTGTGTCATTTCTAAGGTGGCTTCTTCTGAGTTGCCATCTGTCTCCAGACTGATCTTGCTGGGCTTCCAGCTGCAGATGGATTGGCCCAACACGCCCCAGAAAACTTGGGCTTTTCCCTCGGCACATTCCTGTGGGAAGAGTCACCACTCAGCACAAAGAACAATTTTTACTTATCAAGAAGCAGAACCTTAAGGAGGTGATCACAAGCAGGAAGTATTCACCTAACGAGCCTTCTAGGTCTAGCTGATGACTTTGTTTTACCAATTCCATTTCACTCTACTTATGAAACCCATCCTTTATCCCTCCATCCTAATTTCAGCCTCTGTAATCTCCACTACACCCTGTGGAGTAAGATTTCTAGATGAGTTAGAGGATGGGACAAGAAGCAGGGTTTTACTGGGAACAAATGAACCAATAACATCCTTTCAGCCTGAGAGACACAACAGAGCTGCCACCAGTTCCTGATGATGAGGGCAGATTCACAGCCAAATTCACCTGTTACTATGGGGAAACTGAGTCAGAGACATTACAGCCAGTATTTTACCTGAAAATCATGTCTGACTTTTTCAGAGCCTTCCTTTGGCTTTAGGAGCCAAAGTCAATGCCCGTATCTAAATAATTTGGTTCCGCTGTCCTCACTTGACATGTGTAGGTGACTTGGGTGACTTGGGTGTAAAAGCAGGGTGTTTCCTCTCCTAGTCCTGTGCTTTGGCAGTTGTAGTGCCTCCTATCTCACCAGATTTTGTGGAAATCACCCTTCTCCACCATGCCTCAGTCTTCCTGTTCGTAAAAATAATAGGGAGCCTGCTCAGTTTGGAAAGAGGGTTCAGAAGCGCTGAGTAACTTTAGTAACTTTAGTAACTTGAAGGTGAAACATGAAAACGCGGAGGTGCCCCTAGCTACTGGTTGTGCAGCCTGTGTGAACTTTGCTTTTAACAGTGCCAAAGGACGTGTCCCTTTGCAAAGCCCCAGAGAGTCTCCTGCCAAGCTTTCTATCACCTGGACCCTGCGAGATCCGATCTGTCTCCACGCAAGATCCTCATCACTCATCCAGCTTTTAATTCCTTGGAGAGGCAGGAGAGACAATATTCAGCAGCTGGTTATTTCTTCCTTTCCCTCAGTCCCTCACACAGAGTGTCAGTTTAAAAAAAAAAATTGCAGAGAACTGGCCATTAGCAAGGAAAACAGTTTAGGGAAGAGACAAAATAAAAATGCAATCAATTATCTCTCACCGTGCCCAGGTGTGTGGGTGCAGTCAATTTTCAAAGTCATCGAGAATTTTAGATGAGAAAAGGGAAGCTGTTCATGGCAAATTGCAAGTGTTGGGGGAAGGGGGAGGGAGAAGGAGAGAGAAAGCAGAGAGGGGAGTGAAGGAGAGATTAATTTCCCTCTTGAGTGAGAAGTATGTTTGAGACAGACAGATGGGCTGTAAATACTCGGAACCAAGGACAGGAGCTGAGACAAGGGAAAGGCTGGTGATTGAAGTGTGACTGTGATGGAAGTAGTACATTTCCTGGCCAAGGTGACTGGTTTTGTTCTGAAAGGGGGAGATTTCTGAGACGTGGCTGCCGCACTTCACATCAACCTGGACCAGGACAGCATATTTAGACTTGATAAGTGATATCCAGGTCCCAGTGGGGTTTTCCTTAAGGGTCAGCTTCAACTGCCTGCCTTGTAAGGGAAGTCTGAAGGGGGAGAGGGGAGGGGAAGGAAGAAACAAAAAAGGGGAGGGGGAGGGGAAGGGAGGAAGGAAGAAAGGGAGGAAGGAAGAAAGGGAAAGACACTCTTCTTTCCTCGTTAAAATTATTGAGCTGTCTACAAGTGGTGAGCGAGGGGAGCATGTGACCGGCAGTTAATCACATTGCTGTGAAATGTGACTGCTGCTGATAATAGGATCTTTCCTTCACTAGAATTTCTGTTTCAGAAGTACTGATTTTCACAAAGAAAAGAGGTTGAGCGAGATATCATTTCAGATCTAGCAGAGCCTGTGTACATTTTCTTTAGGGAGAAAAACCTCCTTTTTCCTTTTCCATTCAGTGTTTGTATTTCTGCCATCATCATCAAATTCTCACAGCCCAAACTCATGGAGGACAAATGTAACCCAACTCCAGTCTGCCTGCTAGCAGATTAGTTCCCATTTAGTCATAAAGTTAACCAACCTTGTTCCAATCAATTAATTCATAGAACCCTTAATTTATTGATGCCCCCGTCTATGCTAGCTGTCGAAAAGATGAACATCCTGCTTCAAAATGAACTGGTCTCCCTTTCCTCCAAGAGGCAGGCATTATAAGAGGATGGTAGTAAATAAGCATTTAGAAATCCCTTCTGTACAATCAAAGGCAACAGCAGCTCAGAGGAGAATAAAGGGGATTTTAGCATCCATGAAAAACAGTGAAATAAATGAATCAGGCTCTTGGGACAGGAATAGCAGGGCTCTGGAGCCACTGTAGGCTCGGCTGTGTTGACTCCTTCCATGATAAATTTATCTAAATGTACATCAGGTTACTGCAAGAGACACCTGTAAGTGAAAGGGTGTCGATCTAGACACCTTTCCACTTTCAGAATTAGCTTGCCAGAACGTCTTCACTCCTTTTTGGGGAGCCTGAATTACTTTCACTCTTGTTCTCTAGGTTTTTGACTGGATTTACTGGTTAATCCAACATGAAACTTCTACAAAGCACACTGAAATAAGCAGAAGTCTCTCTGTTGGTTTCCCTGGCTTGTAGATCAGGGGTTGTTAAAGCAGATGCTTTAGTTGGAACTAATTAGAGTTTATCTGGTTGCATAAGAGAGAAAAAATTGTAGCACTGAAAGCACTGAAATACTGACGTTGTTTCCACTGGAAAGGTCCTACTTTTTATTTTCTCTCCGTATTTTAAATAGCAGTTGATACTAACACATGCTCATTTTTGAAAATACAGGATTTGGAAAACAAAAAAACACTTAAAGTTGCTTTGATATTAAAAATAAAATAAGTAAAAAGCCCACAGAACTGCAGTCTGCTCAAGTGTTTCTTCTGAGCAGTCTGACATGCTCTGACAAACGATCTGCAAACAGACCCACATTTTCTCAGCTACATCAGCTCAAAATTACTTTGCCAAGCACTTCTTGGGTGGTTGCTCAATTGTTAGCTGTTCTTCATGGGAGCCACGCTTTTGCACTTTGGTTTTAGTCTATGTAGGATGAAGGAGTTCAGCAGCCTTTGAAAGGTTTCTACCATTGGCAGGTAATTTTTTATTTGTTTTGGTGACCAGGTCTTTATGCCTTGTAAGTTCTGCATTAATTTTGGCTTTGGGAACACCACTTTAAAGAACGTGCTGCAGCAAATGTTGATTCCTGGCTCAGGGCTTGAAGTTTTTCCTTTGTGGTGTTCCCTTTGGTTCCCAGTAGGCTTTCCAGGCAACAGAGAAGGACATTTGTTCTGAAAATGGCTGAGCTGTGTTTGTCCCATTCTGTGCCCAAGGAACTTGGGGCAGAGTAACTAGTCTGCTCAGCTCAGGGACAGCTCCCTGGTGCAGGAACAACACGGCCAGGAGAAGGGGCTCATCACTTGGTGTATAGCTTATAATTCTTCCTTTGAACACTGACTAGTGACAGAGACAGGCTGCTGGAGTAGGGCAGGCTTGGTCTGAACTGGCTTGGTATTTCTTTTGAAAGAATCCTTTATTCCTGCTCTCTGTGGATTTTTTTAGGCAGGCCAGAAACTTCCAGGAATATTTCTCTGTTAGCTGCTTGAGTCCCTGCAAAACCACACACAGAACAAGGACTGATTTCCTGCACCATCTTACTAAACAAATGGTTTTTCTACCAGAACAGTCCCAAAAACATCAACTCCCCCAACCCCTGCCAGGCCCTTACAGCGTGATCCAGCTGCCTTTCCTTCAGGTTTCCAGCATGCTCGAGGTAGACCTGAGGGTCTTATTTGAATGCAGTTCAAGATACATGGTTCTGCCTCATTTCCAGCCTCACCACTTCATTCTCCAGCCTGTCATCCCTCGTTGCCTGTTCCTGTTCCCTACTGCTCTGCAGCCCCACATGCAGATGCTCCTTGCTTCCCCTTGTTTGCTTTAAGAAGTTCCTCCCTCTGCCCTACCAGCTTGTTCTCACAGGCAGTGTATTTATTGCTGGCTGGCACACGCCAGCAGTTGGACATACATTCAATTATCTTTGAACAATTTCCATTTACTCTGGTTTTGCTCTTTTCCCTTTCAGTTTCACTGAACACTGCCTGTATTTTCTCAGAACTTTTTCAAATGCAATACAGCCTGTTTCTGTTCTCCCTGCTTTCTTTTTTTTTTTTCTTTCCACATTTTCCATGTTTTCATTAGGCTCCCTCACTAAACTCTGGTGACCATTCCTCCACTGTTGTCCTTTCTGTACATTTGCACTGCAAAGGGTCGCAGTTTAACCTCCGTGCGCTAAATGCTCCCTTCACCTGGAAGGAAATCAATGGTACAGGCAGATTGGGGTTTTATCTACTCTCCCACACCAAAATGTCTTTCTTTTTGATGTACAGCAATCTCCCCCTCCCTTGTGGTTTTACCTGGTTTTCCATTAAAACTTGACTTATGCTTTACTTTTATGCCAATGGAATGTACTGTGAAGATGTTAAGGGTCACTTCTTCTTTCAGTTCAGGTGAAGGTGTTCTCAGGTACATAATCTTCCCTGAGAGCATGCCTGCAACTGAGGCTTGCTGCTTTCCACTGGTTCTTCTCCCTTCCCCCTGGATGGTAAAATATTACTGTATTTGGACCAACTCTTTCATAAAATCCCTTATGTTTTTGTAACAGAGACATTTTGACTCACTGTCGACAAAGAGATGGGATATTGCTAGAAAGGAAAGGTTTTGATTGTCCATCTCTGGAGTCATCCAGACTGGATGATTCTGTTTGAAATCTTCAGGAGCAGGGAAGTATCTGTAGCACAGAGGTACTGAAGCTATTTTTAAACAAGATGGCTTAGGCACGGGAGAAACAGCATGAGGTGAGCTGTGCAGAGACACGTGGTGCAGGTGTGTGAGTGCTTCTCATGATAGTTCAAGTAGCCCTGTAATACACCACGGGGACTTCCGTGACTGCAGCACAGAGATACCAGCCTGTCACACAGCAAAGGGCTCCTCACTTCCAGTGGGGCTCTCTGTACTGGCATTTATTCAAATTCTGGTCATCTGGATGAGAACCTGTGGAGATATCACGAAGTTTGTGAAAGGAGATGGCAGAAGGTGATCTACCACCATGAGAACATGAGCCATTTGTCTGAGCTTTTTCCACCACCACTCCATTAGCAGTAGGTAGTGGTGTGAGCTACCACAAAGGCATCTCCTTTAAATGCTCTTCTTCCACCCACCAACAGTTTGTGAGCACAGCCACAAGACAGAGACCTTTACCCTTTCTGGGTATCACTTACTCACTGGGCATGGAGCTAATTGAAGGGTAGTTAATGCCATCAAGCATTGGGATGTATTTATATTTTTAACTACATGTAAGTGATTATCAACATTATAAATAATTACAGTCTGCCTCCCAGCCCCTCTGCTCCATTCCACCCTGCTAATTGCAGTGCTTAGATCTCAATGAGCTCATTATGTTTTGTCGATATTCATCTCTTTGGCTTGCTCACTTCGTAGGGACCGGGGGGACGCAAATGGGAGCTGAAGATTGGAAATGCCAAGCTCCCAGGGATTTGAGTTAGCGATCGTCGCTGCTTCATCTCCATGCACAATTCATTCAGCACTCCACCTTCCCTAATAAATTATAGATCCCTCAAAGGGAAGCTTTGCCAAGGGATGGGCGACTGCCTTGCTCACGGGGGAGCCCATTCTGTGCGGTATTGAGCATCTCTGACATCTGGTCTTCGCAGGATTGGATCCCTCCTGCCCTTCCCCTCCGCCCGTCTCTTCCACCCCTTTTGGGAAGCATTAACCTTTTCACGGTGATGTATGCGAAAGGGCGACAGTCAGCAGTGGCAGTTCCTAATGGATTCTGTTTGTCTGGTTGTTTGTTTGTCTGAACTGCCTGCAATGCTGTCCAGACCTCCTGGAAAAGCAAGCCCAGAGTGCAACCAATGTTTTAATTAGCAGCCAAAGGCAGAGAGGCTGTTAAAGAAGAACAGTGTTTGAATTCAGAAGTTAAGAGCAGATGAACGTGGGTTGGGGGACTTGGGATTCAGTCCAGCTGAAGACAGTAGTGCCCTTAAAGAGGGGCTGAATTTTCAGTTGCAGGCCAGAATGGTGAATGCTGAGCTGGTTATAGTGGTCTTCTGGGGCCTGTGGGCTACAAAGGGGTGATTTTGTGCCCCTTACTCTCTTTCCTGGAAATGTAAAAGGAGCAGAGGCTTGTCATAACTGCCTTACTAAGGACTGAGAAAAAACCTGGTGGGGAGAGCTCCTATACAGCAAGAGCTGAACCTAAGGAACTGAGTTACAGGGCAACCCTTTTCTGACTCCTCTATCCTCAAATAGGTTCAGTTCTCCTTTCCACTGTCCTCATAGCTATTTTCCTAATTCTGTCTTAAGATGGAGATGCCACAGCCTCTCCAGGAGACATATTTCTAGTGCTTCACTAATCTTATCGCTGGAAGGCTTCCCCCTAAATCTAATCTTAATCTGTTTTATTGTAAATTAAGGCCATTGCTTCTTGTCCCATCACCAGCAGATGCTTAAAAGTTTATCCTGTTCTACAGCAGCCTTTACTTATTTACACACTCTCTTCACTGTTCTGCAGCCTAAACTACAGAAATCTTTTCAGTTTTTCCTCCTTGGGGTTTCTGTACTTCTGATCAGCCTTTTTTAAGCCCTTTAAGCATCCAGGCAACAAAACTGAAATTAAACCAACTTCAGGAGCTTTGTGGCCCTAGAGCAGCCAAATGCTGCTTTTCACAAGAGCCTGGGATACAGCTGGGAGCTCGTCCGTGTGGCTTTGCAGTGACCAGAGGTGGCTGCTCACTGAAGAGTCCATCTCAGCCCTCTGCATCAGGGCCCACAGCTGCAGCAAACAGCTTTGGCACCCATGGGAGTATTCCCCGGTGACTCCACGTGAACACCGGAGTCAGGAGTGGCTCTGAGAAGGAGGAGCTCTCTCCAGACCACGCAGAGGATGGTGCTGCTGGGTCACCTGGGCTGTGGATCAGTGAGACTCCTCCAGGATGATACTGGAACTTGTGAACAGAGACAAAGAGTGCTCCTGAAATGATTTCCTGTTTGTAATATGGAGCTAGAGGTGGGCAACACAAGCAGAGAGTGAGACTATGCCAATAGCAAAATAGGATGTGGTGTAAAAAAATATGAAGGTTTAATAGGAAAAGAGTAATATAAAAGAATTTCACTGGAGGCTGCTGATTAAATTATGGTCACAAGCATGCTGTTATGAAAGCCCTTCTCACCAAGGATGGCAATGGCTCTAAAGCTGGCCCACCAGTCAGTGCTCAGTGCCCTCACCAGAACTTTCTTTGAGATGCCTCTTTTACAGCTCAAGGGCCGCTCCCACACTGACTGTACAGCGAGACACTGCCAGCTGTTGTTCCAGGAGAGCTGGCTGTTGTGACAGTGACAGGAGTTGGTGGATCTGAAGCTTGGCAATGGCTTATTCCCATCAGAGCAGTGAGGGGAAGAGGCAGGCAGTGGAGAGAGGCAGAGCTGCAGACCTTTCCAGCATCCTTCTCTGGACACAGCCCCGCTGCTGCCAGCAGCCCTTCCCCAGGGGATGTGGTGTAGGAAAACAACCCAGCTTGGGTGAGCAGCTTTTTTGGCAAGGGCTTTGTGACAGCAGTCAGAGGAGTGTTATTTGTGGCAGAGACTATATATAACTATATTTGTGTATGTAGATTAAATATATATATGTATGCGTAGTGCCTTATCACTGCATTCCAGCTTGAGTGTAAAACACAAAGGAAAAATCAAAGGGTTTAGAAAAAGCTAAATTTATCTGGGAATGGGAATTATAATAGCAAAGAGGCAATTAATTTAGGGGTGGCGGAGATTATAATAATATTTTACTTCTTCCCTACTAAGACAAAAAGAGCATTAGTTTCTCTACCTACTAGAAATAGCTCTAATCCTCTTCTTACCTTCCAGCACCACCTCTCTGGAGTGCCCACCTGTGCTGAGGTGTGTCCAGCTCATGTGTGTCCCTGCTTTGGGGAGGAAGCCCCCAAGAGCAGAGAGCCTGAGCTGAAGGGTGGCACTGGCCCTTGAGTCTGAGTGAGCAGGGAGGCACAAATGAGGCCTTGGCATTTATGGGCTGATGCCCCTTCCTTCCAAGGTTACTTCGTTTAGCTCTGGTTGTCCTCTCATTCTTTAGTGCCACTCAGTGCCAAGCAAAACACCCACAGACACCTTCAGCACTGATCCATGCCTTGCTCTGGACCTGCTCTGCCTGGTCCCTGCAGAGGGGGCAGGTGCCCTGTCTCTGGTGTGGTCCGGCATCGTTCCCACCGCAAAACCAGTCCCTGGATCTCCTTTGTGCTCTGACAGCCCTGGAAACACACCACTCCCTGCAGAGCTTTGTGCTGCCTGCAGCCTGCCCAGCAGTGCCTTATTCTGAATCAATACTTGCAGATACTGGAGATAACTCAGGGAGAGAAATACATTAACGTAGACAAAGAAACAAAGATAATGATATTTTTTCTTCCCCCCACCTTTTTTTTCTTCTTCCTTCATTTCTCCCACTGAATAAAATTTTCTTCTCTCCCCCCATCCTCATCTATATGATCTGCACTTAGCAGAGCTCCAGACTCTTGAATTATTTCAGTTTTCAATAAAGCATTAAATCTTTTTTTAAAACTGCTTGTTTTAATTGAAAAAATTTCAATCAATCAATTCACCCCTTCTCTACCCTCTTGCCTTCCTCCCCTCCCCCAAACAGGCCCATTTGCAGTAAATAATCTGTAGCCAGACTTTCTGCTCTAAAGAAATAAATAATTCTGAATTTGCTGAATCCTGCCTGATCTCCCAGCTTTAAATCACTGCACTTTGTACTGAGCTCAGCTGAAATGTTGAACACACTGAAGCATGACTATTACTTGGAGACTGCAAGTGTTTTTAAAGGCACAGCCTCTGAGTGTATGGTCCTTTTTCCTCCCAGGACAGTCTGAGAGAGGAGCTAAGCCAATACCTGAGGATAAGTGGTCCCTTCCCTGCATTTTGTCCACCACAAATGCAAATGGCACCTTGTCTTGGCTTTTCAAAGGCTGACTGAATGCAGGAAAATCCAGTGTTTTTGAGCAAGTTCTTAAGAAGAGGCATCTTGACTGAAACCATGTAAGAGCCACCGGACTGAGTCGTTCTTCAGATGAGTGCCCTCAGGTAGGCTTCAGGAGGTCTTCTGCATCTGCTCAGACACTGGGGAGCAGGTGCCCATGCTCCCAAGTGCAAATAGTTCCATGTGGGCACAGAAGAGCCTGGGGCATCCCAGCCAGGGGCGGAAGGTCCCCCAAAACCACAGTGAGTCCTGCAATCACTGTCAGCATTCTTCAGTTCTCTTTATCTTTCCTCTACTCAAAAACTTTGAACCCAGCTATATGCAGGCTTCTGTCACAAGGGAACACAATCCTTGTGTTTCTTAGTTCCTCATATTTCTTAGTCAATCTCATTTCTTAATTTCTTCCTTTTAGGATTGCTCTTGTCAAAGCTATTGACTGTGCCCTGTCTGACAATGGAAGCTGCAGCTGAAGAGGGAAAATGCAGCACACAACAGATTACTGATGCCTGGTTGTGATTTATACAGCTCATGAGCTTCCAGCAATTTAGAGATGAAAAATGGTTTATCCACACTTTGGTGTGTCGAAACACTCTTTCTACCATTTATCTTGAAACTGATTTTGTTTAGGTGGTGGTAAATGTTATGCCCAAAGCTGTGGGTGGAATGTCTAATGGGAACTTCCAGACATGGAACAACAGGGATCATAATGTTTCAGAGCTGAGATGTGAGGGACTAAGAGGATCCCCAAAGAGTTCATCTTATGATTTTCCAGTATATTTTGAGGGATTTAATTACAATTGGAAAGTATTGTACTGTTCTTGCATTTCCAACCAAGCTGAAAACAACTGTTAAGACTTTATTTTTCATGCTGTTTTTCCCTTGTGCATTTGAGAACATTCATCAGTGATAGGAGAAGGTTGTGAATGCTGGATTTTCACTTGGAAATTTCTTCCCCTGTCCTCATCCCTTTTCAGTACATCACAGAGAATCAGCTCTGTAATTTTCATTGACTGTGTAAAGAGCTGAGGTCAGCTAATCCACAAGGGCTCCTTCCCAGAGCTGGAAAGTAACCAGAATTAAACAATAGCAAAGATCAGAAACGTTAAAATCACAAGAGAGACTCGTCCTAGTGTTTTCCTGATACTCATATTAAAGATCCATCAGGCATTAATGTGAGACCAGTAAATTCAGGCCCAAATTAATTTTGGGACAATTTGATAGAAGCTGTTGCAATCAGGTTTTAAATGCATAATTTTGAAACTATATAAATTTACAGAGCGATGCGGATGCAATATTTTCATGAATTAAAATATACTGGTGCTGAAATTCACTCTTTCTAGGTTTTTCTTTTTCATCTGTGAGCTTGGCTCTGACCTCTGTCCCTGAAAAAACCTCTTTGGAGACAGCAATGCCAAGCTATTAAATAAACCATTTTCTTTGGTCATTTTATAGTCTAGGCCAGGCTACCATTTACAGGAGGGTCCATTTCCATCTCCCACTGGTGTAGAGGAACCATAAGATGGACAAAATGTCCCTTGCATGGAGCAACGTGAAGACGGCATTAGGATAATGTGGCAGCAGTCAGAGGTGTCCCTGTAAAATCAGGCTCAGAGCTCAGGGAAAGGCACGTGGATTCAGCACCTCCACCTTCTTGTCTCTGTTGCCCATGTCCAGGTGTTAGGTGGGATCTGCCTGTTTTAGTTCAGCTCATGAGAAGGACAAAAGCGATAGCTGATATTGAAATGAGTTCATGGGAAACACAGCGTGGCCCTTGAGCACAGTCCCTCCGGCAGAGATAAAACAGTGCTCTCCAAGATACCTGGGCTGCAATCTCTTTTCAGAGGAGGAGAGAAAATTGCAGGCCTCTGATTACTCAGGGAGAAGAACTCACAACTGCCATCTTTGTAATTTCTTCCACCACAATCAGGCATTTCAGGAAAAGGGCCTGAAAGCCTGAAATAGTCGGTCAAGGATCTTTCCGCCTGGTTCCTTCCCTGATAACACACAAGAGGAATAAAAATGAAGGCTCGTCATTGCTGCTAAATTTTGCTTCCAAAAGCGTCTGTCCCATCTGGGATCAGGAGCTGAGACTGCTGGGAATGAAAATACTCTCCTTGGGGAAAGTCCCTTTGCTATTCCCAGGCTGGCACTGTTCAGGGCATTTATAGATTTTAAGGCTGGGTGATCTTCTTGCATTTCTCTAGTTTGACCTGCTGAGTACCATGAGAGGGTGCCACCAGTAATTCTCACATTGAGATTGGTTCTTACACCAGAGCTATGAAAGCCCTGATCCACTCCCCACACTCCTATTTTAGAAGCTTCCTCCTTTGATAATGATTTTGAAATATGTAACTAGCTATACCAGACATTGGGAATCTTTCTTCCCCAGAGTGAGTCTCAGGGAAAGAGGCACCATCAGCACCCAGACTTGCACCATGTTAAATGCTGGTGAAAAGCCTTGGAAGAGCCCCTCTCCCCTTCCCCAACCCCTGCACCACCAAGTCTCTGTATTTCTCCAATCACATTTTGCTTGGAGTCGGCCCCCCATGAGATGTGATTGGGGCAGCATCTATTTATTAGAGAGCAGTGTCAGCACTGTGAAATGAAATAAGTGAGTAACTGGTGAAAACAGCTCTGCTGAAATAGAGGACTAGTGCTGATCTGCCTGGGCATGATATAAAATGGTGGCTTAAAGCCATGTAATGCCATTCTCCATTAGAGCTCCTGTTTGAGTCAGGAAGGGGTTTGATCCATTGATGGAAGCTGTTATAAACAGACGAGAAAACCTCATCCATATTTCTCTTGAGATTGTATGAAGCTGACAGTATGCTCGCTGACCACAGTCATCTGGGACCCTCCCACACAAAATAACCCTTTTTTCATAAATAACAGGATCGTTGTTGTGGTGGACTGAGATTTGCTGTAAAATTCAGTTGTGTCAAACAAAGAGCTTCTCCTGGTTTTTAATTTGAGCTATTAAAAAGATTCATCTTTCTCTTTGTTCTCATTTTCCTTACCCTTTTTCTCCTTTTCCATTTTTTTTATTTCCGCTCTGTCTGTCTTTAGGATAACTTAAAGCTGTTTGTCTGAAACAAAAGGCTGGTGTGGGTCTGGCCAGTGGTACCTCTGGATTGAATGGTCACATTTCAAATCCTGTTTAGGACTAAACTTGGATGAATTCCATAAGCTAATAACCCAGTGCAGTGTTTCAAATTGATGGAGGTGCTGTCCTCTAGATGAGACATAAAACCAGAGATCCAATCCGCTTGGCAGAGACCCCACAGGACTTATCAAAGATGAGTGGGGGCTGCTAACTGTTTTGCCCTTGTCAAATCCTTACCACCATCACGGCTTCTCTTCCTGTTCCAAAGCAATGACACTGGACCTTATGAACATGAGATGGTGAATTTGAAGGAGCCATCCTTTTTCTAATTATTTAAAGCAGTTTGCAGTGTCTGGCAGAAGGAGGAAAGAGAGATAATCCACTCACTTGAAAGTGGAATGACCCTGAATTTCAAAAAGCAAAACAAAAGCGAGCGAATGGTGCCACCATGCTCTGCAGCAGTGACATTATTAAAGGATCAGTGAGCTATTAAAGCAGCAACATTTAGTACCTCCCCTAATGACTTGTACTGCTAACTGGTTTCCAAATTGAGATTTTTATTGCCTCCATGCACAGACAGAACAAGGCTCTGCCTGCACTTCCAGAGGCTCGAGTTTAAGCAGACTGTTCACAATAGGATCAATGAATCGTGTCAGCTGAAAGCTAGTAATGGCTTATGAGAGTCCCCACTCCTCTGTCCTCCTTCCTCACCAGGGCTGGAAGCTTTGGGCTGTGGGGCATGGTAGGGATCATAAATGCGCGGGATTTTGTAGGGAGCCCAGCACGGTTCTTGAACTTCCTAACATCTGTGAAATTTGGCAGAGCTGTGCATAAACAGACTGTCCTGAACTCTCCCCAAATCTGCAGATGCCATTCACAGAGTGAATGCTGTGAGAAGGGCGTTTGCATGGAGGGACACCAGTTTCCACTTCCAGGTAGAAATATGGAGCATGGAGGAATGAGTCTATGGAGGAGGACACAAGATGAAAGGGAGCTGCAGAGGCCAGTGAAGGTGAAGACACACCCAGCTGTTTCCACCATGACTCTCCCAAATAGATTTTGAGTGTCTCGTATGAGCTGAGCTCCCGTGATGGGAATAGCTGGGAAATGGCCCTCTGTCAAGTGCAGTTCAGGCTAGGAAGGGAGCTCCTGTGGGCACACAAAACGTGTGATTGCAGAAAGGAAGCTGGTTAAAAACCAACCAACTGACCAAAGCACCCAGCAAAAGTGGGTTCTGCTTGCAGTTGTGGTTATTTACGTGCTCAGGATATACTATAAGCCCAAGTGGAGCTTGAGTCTTCTGTGCACCAGAGATAAATGCAAATATTATTGCTTTAATTTGTTTTTCTCCAGCAGTTCTCCACACACGTGCTGCCGGCACTTGCTGAGTGAGTCACGCCAGCTCTCACCCGGGCTGGACACTCACAGGGAGAGGCTGATGCTGCTGCTGCTCCTGGTTTTATGTATCAGGTGCCATGACAGAAACCGCTCATCCTTTGCTGAAGTGACAGGCAGAGCAGAGGGGGCAGGATGGCTGGAGAGACTGGTATTAGAACATGCACATTTTTTATCCCATGCTGGTTTGAGTCTCTTTTCATCAATGCTGACTGAAAGTTATTCCCATTTTGTGACTTTTCAGTGGCTGCATGTGGCACTGCGTTTCCACTTTCTTCACACTCTCCACCTATCTGTTTGTCCATGCTCTGCAAAATGCCCTTACCTTTCTTGGAAATCTTAGCAAACAGGTCTGTCTGGGCTGCCAAATATGTTCAGAACTGTAGAAAAATGGGGGGAAGTGGCCTTAGAGGCCCTTCTGTGCTTCCTTACCCAAACTTCATGCAGGACCAGTTTAGACCTAAACCACTCATGTCTGATGTGGGTTTAACCTGTTCTTGAACACCTCTGGTCTGGAGATTTCCAGATGTGCTAAGGCAGGTTATTCCAGTGGTTAGCCATCCCTAGCTTCAGAAAGCTGTTCCTAAGACCTGGGCTCAGGAGAGGAATTGGATTCCTGCAGGTCAGGGCTAAAGCAGAGTTGTAAGGCAAGAGCTTGTGGAGGCACTTCCTGGGCTGCACCCACTCTCATCCAAGGGCTTCCTCCCCCAGGACAGCAGGTCAGGTGCTTCCCACCGTGCAAACACAAGCAACGTAAAGAGACAAAGGAAAGGGCAGCAGGGCCACTTCTGGCAGAAGAGCTTTCTGGGATTGGCACTGACAAAATGTCCTTGAGACTTTACTGAGTCCAATTACCACTTTATGTCTTTAAAGTGCCGAGTAAATGAAAGAAACTACAAGATCAAGCCATGTTAGTCTTCTCAGTCCCTGGAGTGTCTGACAGCCCTCTCCCCTTCTTTCTTGCTTCCTCAGACTATGCTGAACTCTTAACCTTCGCCACTGCTTTGAGTTCACATCCACAGCAACCAAACTACCCCCAGCCATCCCCAAATTCCAGCAACAATCACAAAACAGTTTCAGAGCAACACTGCCCTCCCTTGAGTTGCTAAACTTCAGGCTGCCTCCAAGTTTCTGCGCTTCCCCGCGCGCAGGGCTGGTCTCGCCCGGCAGTGCTGGCAGGATGCAGGGAGCTCGCTGGGCAGTGCCACAGCCGGAGCTGATCCACACAGCCGGCTCTCCCTGTCCCTGCAGACGGCAGCCGGGAGCACCAGCTGCTCAGGCTCTGCTGTGCTGCGGGGCAGGAGAACAGGGATGCCCGCAGCACGTGCGGTATTGGGATCGCAGTGAGCACGTCAGGACAGACCCTCAGACAGAAGGGACAGGTCCATGTAACCTTCCCCAGGCGCAGCACTGGGAACTGGAAAAGCGGGACAAGATCACTGGAGAGAAAAGCCGTGTCAGGAGTCATCCCCAGGCGCTAGAGCTGGACGTGGCTGCAGCACCAGCAGGGCTGGTGGCTGGCTTTCTGCAGAAGTAAAGACTGTCACGTCAGTTCGACTTTCCTTATAAATAAATAAATAAATAAATAAATGATAAAGAGATCTCACAGTGATGCCTGAACCTGATGTCTCACGCTCGTTTTGTTTTGATGTGTCTAATGTAAGTGGGTGGGTAATAAAAGCTTCATTTAGAAACCAGCGTCTTCACCGGCGCTGCTGGAAGCCCCTGGGACACTGCACTTCTGGAATTTTCCTCTAATGGAAACATCAGCAGATAACTATTGATAAAGCAGAACATGCACACATGCACAGGGAACAACCCAGCAACAGTCTGTTTTCCTGGACTGCTGGGTGTCGGATGCAAAGGTTTCTTTAGATTCCCCACCTCAGCTACTGCAGCAGCCCTGCTGAAATGCTCCTCACCACGACCATCTGGGGCAGGGCCCTGGAGAAAAGTATGTGGTTATTGTGGGGACGTTCAGTTCAAAATAGGCAAATAGAGGAGTCTTCAGCCCCCGGAACACAGCTGTGGAAAATGGCACCCACGGGGTATCTCCCAGTTGGGTGTCACCCTGCAGATGATAAGGAGATGCTGCTCTGTAACAGGCAGACTTGATGCTGACTTTTCCCATGAGCAGCAGATTCACCCCATGGACATGTTGTCTAGGATATTATTTTTCGATGCATTCACAGGTTATTCTACTTCTTTGTAAGCAACTGAGTCTTCAGGAAGGTCTGTTCCTGTGCCTGTGAGGTCTCAGGGCAGCTTTGATATGCAGCACCTGCCTAATGCTGGGCTCAGGGTCAGCTGAAGGGGAAATCGGGGGTTGTGAGGAGAGAACACACACCAGAGCTACTGCTGAACTCGTTAAGGTAACCTATTGTCCTTCCAGTTCAGTGCTAAAATCACCATTTCAGGTCCTGAATACAAGTGAAAAAGAGTGTATTCTCCCACGACACTGTGGGGGTCAGAGCTAGAGGTTTGCAGGGCTACAGCTTTAATCCCAACCTTCAGTAGACTGGTCCATGGCAGGTTCATACCATGATATAGCTGACCTTGTTTCCTGGATACAAGCACAGAAATACTGCCTGTAGCCAAGCATTTTCAGGTAATTATTTTCCCTGAATGTGGAAATTGGAGGGCCCCTTTTGTTTACTGTTTTATTTCATGAGAACCACGGGGATCTGCAACCAGGTGTGGGGGGAAAGGGAGATTGTTTCCTCCTGTCTGTGTTTTTATGCAGCATCTGCCTGTGGAAACAAGAAGCAAACAAGATGACCCCCACCTTATCTGCTTGCATAAGTAATTTTGCCTGAAGCCTGAGCTTTGTGGGATGGTTAATGTAAAACTTGCTCTTGCATTAAATAGCAATAATTTACCTTTAGACTCAGCTTTTTAAATTATTATTATTACTATTTTTTTAATGATTAAAAAAAAAAAAGTTCCTTAATTAAAAACTCACAGACATGAAGCTTGGAAGAAACGTGGCCAGGACATTCTTGGATTACTACAGGCTGAACTCCTTGGTGGAGGGACCACTAGCACCTACTCCTAAAACTCGGTAGGTCAGAAAGCAATTTCTCTTGCTTTAGCAGGGCTGCTTTTTTAATACCTTTCATGACTAAACTTCAGTGCTACTGCATTACGGCTTTATAATAAGCATGCTAGTCTAACTGTGCTTATTTTATTGAAATTCCATTTGGAAATAAAGCGTTTATGATCAGGAAAGATACCTGGTTTATGTCTGAAAAAATATTCAGAGGATTTTGGAGATATCGATATCTTTCCTGAATTCTGTCTGCTGTACACCAATCTCACACTATCTTTAATGGACTTACCCTTCATTTATCTCCTGAGAGTGAATCAGACCCACTTTACTTCACAAAGTTTTAACTCTGGAAGTGAAAACTTTTTCAGTGCTTCAGGAAATTACTGGCAAGCCTGTGCTAAAGGCAGAGTTCCCCACCTCCCCTTGGAGCTGCTGCAGTGCTGGCAGCCAGGTGCCAGGTTCCTTCTGCCAGCTGGACATTTTACCTGGGGATCCCCTCTCGCTCTAAGCCCTTCCTCCAGTTTTACACCCAGCTCAGTGGCTGTGAGTCCAAAAGGAATTGGGACATGAAGTAAGGCACTGGTGAGCAATGCACAAAGGCATGAAATGTTCAGGCCTCACTCCCTGCACCTTCTCTGGTGCTGGCCAACTGCGTCCTTTCCGTGTCCCTCAGCTTGTGTGAGGAGCAGGGGAGATAACACTGCACTCTTCTTGAGAACTGTCATTTCTTGAACTGGACAAACTGTGCAGCAACACGAAGAGGGAAGCATAGCAGGAACCAGAGCACCTGTTTCATGGCAAACACCATATTCAGAATTTGCCTCTGTTCTTAGAAAACAGCAACAATGCCTCTGAACTGAAAATTTTCAATTAAATGAATTTAGACCAATTGGAATGTTTCATACGACTGTCAACTCTTAACAGTACAATCAAATATAATTTATATTTTGCAAAGGAAAAGGCAATTCCAAATAGGCAAGGGAGGCAGCTGAGACTTGAGATTCACTCTGTCCTTCTATCCACTTTTTCCTCCTTTAAAAGAGTAGCTGTGGGAACAGTTTCTTGTTTGCAAAGGAACACTTTTCTACTGAAGATTTTCTAGTGATGCCTAAGATGGATGTTACAAATATCAGCCCAGACCAGAGAGCAATTGCCGGAGTTCCTTCTGCAGCCTTTAAAAATCCTGTCACTGCAGCCATTCTGGCAGCTCCTTCTATATGTGGTCAGAGCCAGGCTGTCTGTGTTAGGCCTGCTTGGAGTCCATATCCCTTTCCTGTTTGCGATCTTGACACCATAGTTTAGGCTGGCTCAAGGAGGATTGTCAGCACTGCAGTTCTGAACGCTCTTATCTGCAGAGACCTGCAGGGTTAGCAGAGAAAAGCATCCAGCATCTTCCTCTCCTCCGGATATTGAATGTATCATTTCTCTCAGACTCCCAGGGGCCACAGCCTCCAAGGCTAAAAACCCACAACTATTACTGAACCTAATTACCACCTGACAGCAAAGTGCTTTTCCGTAGCGTCATTCAGTTACCTCATCAAAAGGAATGTTTGTTTGCTTTCTTCATTTTAAATTAAAGAACCACTGACAGTGGTAACTGAAGCATTTTAATCTCATCAAATATCCATGTCCATCTCTATAGAGACAGCCACGCCAGCAGGGGAAGATACACATCTATAATCGGGCTGCACAGAGCAAATTTTTTTCTCGTTCCCCCACCAGAGCCTAATGGGGTGAGGGATCTTTTGTTTGGGGAGTGCTACCTCACAGTGAAATCCTACATACGGTAAATGTTCAGCCCAAAGCCAACAGATGTTTAAGGAATAGATTTTTAAAGATTCATGTTGCTAATTTCCTGATGGATTTCAAATACCAGCTTTTCCCTGTAAGTAGATAAATGCCTTCTATTTGTATCCTGGGCTTTGTAACCTGACATTTGATCAGAGCCTGTATGTATATATATATATCTCTCTCTCTAAAATGTGCACCAGTGAAATGAAATTGTTCTTTGAAGCAGCTGTGCTAACTGCAATGCTCTCCAAAAGGAATTCTTGCAAACTGCTGGGAAACAGAAGTGAGATGGCTGTGGCTTTAAATATGCCTTGGCTAGGCAGTGGCACTAGGAAAGGACTGGAATATGTAAAATGATACTAAATATCTGTGTAATCAGGACTAATTATATGGCACGGTTATTAGCTGAAACAGGACATGTTGTGCCCACAGTTTATGAAAATATATTAAAACATTACCAGATTCCACATAGTCATTGAAAGAAAGCTGCAGAGTTAATAAACGTGTAAGGGACAGCTAATTGCCTGCTTTGTCCCAGACTAGGGCAGGCAGAATAATTTCTGTTTAAGGGAATTACTGCAGCCAAAATGTGTTAGAATGATAGGCCTGGAAATAGCAACAACCTGCAACACTTTCAGAGCACATCTGACCATAAGGAAGGAAATGTTTTGGCTGGAACCACCATGTTTCAAAGAACGAAATAGGAGCACAAAAGGGACAAGGAGGACCTGAGAGTCAGAAATGGGACTGGTACCCAAAATCAGGCACCTTTAAAGAGCTTTGTCCATGCAGTCAGGCTGGCAGAGTGCAGCTCTCCTACAGCACAGGCAATGCAAGCAGTTCAGTGGGAGCTGAATCAGGATCATCTGCAGTAAGAGACAACAACTGATGCAACAGCTTTGGTTGGAGAACTAAGATTGAGGCTGGAGGTAAGGTACCCTCTGCTACCCCAAATGCTTCTGCAGCCTGTTTCAAGAGGTCAAGAGAAATAGCTGTATCTGTATGCTGTGGTTCTGTGTATACTGTGCTTATGTGCCTGTAAGTGAATCCAACTGGTTGGCTGGACCTGTGGTTAAATTCCACCTGCCCTTCTCTACAGGAGCCCCTGGGTCAAGTGCCACCTGTAGATCAACATATCATAGAATCACAGACTGGTTTGGGTTGGAAGGCACCTTAAAGATCACCCAGTCCCACCCCCTGTCATGGGCAGGGACACCGTCTTCTAGACTGGATTGCTCCAAGCCCCATCCAACCTGGCCTTGAACACATCCAGGGATGGGGATTCCCTGGGGAGTCTGTTCCAGTGATGGAGCCCACCACAGCTCATCCAGTCCCTCCCAGACACTTCAGCCCCTTCCCCCTGACTGAGCTCCCTCCAGCACTTCCCCAGTTCCCCTGAGAGTGAACCCGGTGACCATACAGGGCCTGCAAGGGAAGGTCAGGACTTGTTTCAAGCAGTAACCCCAATGTGTCCTGCAATCCTCACGGCAGGGAGACTCTGTGATCCCAAACAAACACCCACTTCACAAAGATAACGTCTGCTGTTACCAGCTTGCTAAGCAATTATTTTCCTGAAGGTGATGTGTCTGCGGCAAGATAGGAAAGCGTCAATGACTCAGCTGGGGAGGGCAGGAAGGTTAGAATATTTTCCTATGTGAGCTAATGAATTAAAAGCCTTGCTGAAAATGTTGGATGTTCTCTGGAGTGACAAGCCAGCAGGCCCATGAATTTCTAGAGATAAATTCATGTAGGTAAGAGAGAGCTCTGTGCTGCCTACAGAAGCTGCTGGAGGAGAGAGCGCTGCCACTTAGCCGTGCTTGAGAGAGGCTCCAAGAGCCCATCCTGCACACAAAGACGGCTCTCTAAGGGTGGGTTAAGTGGGCACAGAGCAGGAGAGTGCACTGCAGAAAGGGGCTGTTGGACAGCAATGAAGGTTCATGCCCTTCCTCTCCTCTTGTTGCTTTTCTAAGCTGTTCAGTGACCAGAGTTCCGCTCCCAGTGCACTCACTGCAAACCATTTGAGTGGGGCTCCCTTTGATGCTGCCAGTGGCACAGGGAGCTCTTCCTGTTACTGAGTCTCTGTCCTGCTCTCACCTCTTTTGACTTGTGCCAGAAGAAAGGTTAAGATTTCTCGGGTTGAAGGTGCGAAATGTCCTCCACTGAAATAGTTGCTAAAAGGTGAAAAATTTTAAGAGATTAAGAGACAGCAGAGTACAGCTGTTACAGAGAACGGCTAAGGTAGGAAAACAGAATTTTGGCTGAAAGATTCACAAACACCAGTCACCTTGCACTGCCTGAAGTCCACCCCTTTGCCCATATCAGTGTTGCTCTGTTCTTTCACTCTGGCTCTCTGGCTGAGAGCCCTGCTCCAGCATGGCATCGGCAGAGGAGATTTCACCATTTTAAAACACTGACATTTTTTCTCTGAGAGCCACCACTTCCATGTTTCTCATATTCTGGACACACTGAAGTTCAAATTGTAGAAATCCTGAGTGTGTAAACAGCTGTGGCTGAGGTTAGTGGAGAGGGGCTTTGAACAGACATGCTGTGGGTACCCTGAAAAATCCCACCTGGGCCTTGCTGGTGGAGCATTCTGCAGCTCAGGTCTGCCCCATGTTTTCCTGTAGGTAAAAACCCAGGTGCTCTGCTCACAGGAGTGTTGGAAAAGAAATTCCTTCCTGTGTGGGAATCTCACAGTTGCTGCACTGATACGCATCAGAGAAAAGCCCAGGAGAAGATGAATAATTCTAAGAGCCAAGATTTGACGGCATGTGGCAAATAGTGCCTGGGGCCACACACTGAATCAAAAAAGGACAGAACAAAATATTGACTGGCCCTTCATTAATTGCTGTCTGTCCATCGTGCCCTGAATGAAGCAGCAACCTTGTTGAAGAAAAAGTAGGCTGTGATGAGGTAATTAAAGACACCATCAGAAGGCATATCTGCCAGGAGGCTGAATTAAAATTGCTCTGACAGCCTGTATTCCGGCAATTCCTCCTTCTGCTGCTTGGCTTTGCAGCCCTAATGATGATGTATGAGTGCACAGCTGCGTGTCCAACAGGCTGCATCGGCCCGGGGGCCGTCCCGCCATCCTCGGGGGCCGTGGGCAGCGTGTTCTGCATCCCGTTGGGTGGGGCTGGGGAAAGGCTTTCTCTGTGTGGGCACAGGCTGACCAAAGGCAGGTCCTTCTGCCTGCACAGCTCAGCCTTTCAAGTTTTGACACCCATCTGGACACTGAGCAGCTGTGCCCAGGGGTTGTGTGGTCTTAGAGGCTCAGGCTGATACCATCCCACGGATGTGCTGCCCTCTGGCACGTGCTGTGTGGGGGTCTTTCTGCCCTGCTAGTTCTGGGATGTTCTCCACAATTCACCTCTTCCTGTGCTTCAGAAAAACTCCTCTCTACAGTTTTCAGCTCTGCCACCAGGATTTTTGAGTTTTCACCTACTTCTGGTTGTGCTTTCTTTGACCTGCCCATGACTGACGTGAGAGCTGGGAGTGAAGCCACCTCCCTGCTTTATTACCGAGGGGTTCTGTTTGCTGCCATCCCCAGATCACTTCTCCCAAACTTAAATCATTGCCTTGTTGTCTTTTCCCCCACCATTTTCAGTGGATAAGAGGAAAGCAGAGTGTAATAAACAGAAAAAGTGTTCTAGACCAAACGTGAAAGGTCAGCAAAACCTGTCACAATTTGTAGAAGAAGGAGCAAATCGGAAAGAGTCAGCTGCAAAACTCCCCATCACCATCCCAGCTCCTTTGGCAGGAGGACTGCAACTTGTGTCAGAGATTCCACCAGGACCTGCTCCATGGGTGCCCTACGGCTGTATTGCTTTTGTAGGGACAAGTGGGACAGCCTGCAGACGGTCTTGGCTGGCTCCCTGTGTGATCAAACAGTGCAAAGTTCATAGGAGTGTCTAAAAACACCCCTTGCTTTTTCCTCCTTGTTGGCCAGTAGATTTTTCTTTAAGAGGAAAATTAAAAAAAACCCAGAAACCAACACCCAAACAACACTCACCCCTAACAACAGCAACAAAAAACCCAAACCACAAAAAAATTGCTGCGGAGCCAAACAACTTCAATCTGATTTCCAGGTCTGTAAATTGTACTAGTAATGGGAGCACTACTAAAGTTTAAAGACAAATTATATGTTTTGCCTAAAAAATTAATTTTTGGCCGTTTTGCCCCCTTCTCTATTGGTAATTATAATCTGTCAGCTCCTCCCCACGCACGTCTGCACATTTTATGCAACTCTTGATACTTGTAGCTGTCGTTAAAGAACACCTTCCAGGATTTGAATGGTGACACATTTACGTGGTTCAGTGAAAAGGATTCATTTACGGAGTTGAGGGAGATGTGCAGTGCTTGGCCAGCTCCCAGCAGAGGCCTCACCAAAATTCCTCATTACAACAATTAGCTGCTCAAACACTTGGGAACCAGGATGCCAGCTGCAGGGATTTTACCCTGGATTTAAGCACGTGTACACTAAAGCACATGCAAACACCAGAGTACGTGCCCACCTTGGTCCTGCTTTCAGACACTCCCTGAACAGAGGGAAGTGTGTGAAAGTACTTCAGGATGGGGAGCTGGTGTGCCTGATGGGGGGCCTAGCAGGAGAAAATAATCTGCATTACTGTATGAAGTAGATTGGGTCCATGTTAACAATCCCTTTCAAAATGAAGGTGCTGTCAGCTGTTTTAATTTAATTTACTCTACCTTAATTTACTTTTTGGAAATGAACTAAATGAATAAATTGAATTACGGCTGCTTTAACTCTGAAGGAGCATATCACATAAGAGCTTGCTGTGGTTTCACTAATCAGCTTTGCATTTAAACCCTAAATGTACTTAGATTAGCTCTCACAGGCATCCTCACAAAGGTATGCCTGCAAATACCCACCTGCTTTCCTTTTCCTTCCCTGGTCTTGTTGCTCTGAGGAAGCCAGGGCTCACTAAGCAGATTTACAGCATCTGTGTTACTTCGTGCATCACCCTGGCCTGGGCTTTTCCTGCCCTGAAAGCAGAGACAGGGACCTAAGTGAAGGGTGGGTAATGTCTGATGTACACAGCATGTTAATCCCAATATCATACTGGTAACCTGAACAAGCTCAAGAGACTGTCATTTTCTGCTACATCTCATCGGCTCAGTGCAGTCCATTATTCTGCTGCTGCTCCTTAGGAAATGGGAGGACAGGATCCAAGACAAAACCTATTCCCATCCCCTTTGCAGCGTCCAGCTCCAGGGTCAGCAAAGGAACACAAGCGTGGCTACAGGTGAGCCACGTGTGCTGCTTGTAGTTGTGGTTCCTTCTCCTTCTCTTGCATGATAGCGTGGCTCCAGTTATAAACTAATTATTCCTGCCTCTGTGCACTGTGTCCTGGATGAAGCAGGAGTGTCTTGCTGCACTGGGCTGGGGAGGGAGGCCAGACACTGAGGGATGGATGGCAAGTAGTAGGGTTCCTTCTGTGGCAGAGGGAAAGACATCTGTGCGCCCTCTTGGGGAGCAGGCTCTGACATCTGCCTTCTCTACAAGCAGCACGGACCAGCCCCTGCATGCAGAAGAGCAGACACACAGGACATGGACCCGATGAGGTCTCCAGGTAGTGCTGGAATTCTCCATGCACCATTTCAGTGGGGTTTGTAGAGCTCAGAAATCACAATCTGCTGTCATGGATGGGTGGTCACGTGGCAAGCAGGACTATATGCTCACTTACAGGAAACAGGCACTGGTGACTGCTTGAAAAAAAAAAAATCAAGCCTGTGGTAATGGCTGAGGATTTCTGACCTTCACTCTAACATTTCAAATTTGTTTTTATTGCTTCTAATTGGCCTTGCTTTGGAGCTTGCACATTACCTAACTGTCAGGGCACTGGCTGTCATTATCTGCTGGGTCATTTGGTTTGTGTTCCTTACGATTGAAACTTGTCAGGCATTCCCAGAAAATACTGCGCTCCCCTTGCAGTGTCAAACGTGGTGCTGGTTAATTGTGCATCCCTGAGAATGAGGCACTGGAAGTGATCAGGCATTGATTGTTTAGCTGTGATGGATGCAATGGAAACATGTCTCCTCGGTATGGAGGGGAAAGTGTAAAAATTAGATCAGCAGCAACATGACAGAAGCCAGATTTCTTAGTTTCAGGGATCAGAGGTTACCCATTTGCCAGCCTTTATGACTCATTTTTGATCCCACTCACATGGCTTGGCTAACTTCATTTTCAACTCCTTTTGCAATTTAAACACCAATTCTCTTCTATTTTGACTTTCTTTAATACACCAGCTTCAAGGTCACTAGTTCAAATCTCCCCACCTCACCTTGCTTCACCAGATGGAAACAAAAGTCAAGAAATGTGCGTGTGAAAGAGCTCCAAATGCCACGGTGGCACAAGTGTGCCTACAGTGGTGGCTCTGCAAACCTCACCTCATCCAAAACATCAGCCCAGTTTGTAAGTCTGCCAATTCATTTTAAGACCTTTAAGATTTCCTAACAATTAGAAATTCAGGTAGAGTTGTCTTGGATGTGAACATGTACACTACATCCGGAGTAGTTGTACATAGAGTTTTTCCTCCTGTAGACGGGCTGGGAGAGCTACTGGCACCAACAGCAATGTCCCCATTTTGCAAAGTGTAAAAAAAGAGCTTTGCTGGGAACACCAAGCTGTTAGACCTCAGTGTGAATTATGCATCTGCTGTATTTAGATAGAAGCAATTTTCCTGTTGAAATCAGAGGTTGGCATTTTTTCCCATGGGGTTCTGTAACTCAAAATTATGTTGAGATCAAGCATGTAGAGGAGGCTTTTTTAGCTGTAAAGGTGAATGTATTCAGATTATTCAAGTGGTGATTTTTTGGATGTACAATTAGTTGAGTGAGAGATGTGGTATAAATTTGGTATTGTAATTGCTATGCCTCTGAGATTTCAATTTGCAAAACAGTTTGCATGGCTGCAAGATTAACTGTTGTCTGTGAGATGAACATGTAGCTGAGCTGTGGTTTGATTGTGACTGTCAATTGGCTGGATGTCCCAAAAAACCACTTTGTCACAAGTACCTGATGTGAACCGAGTGGTTGATACTCTTGATGCTTCAGCTCAGTGGATGCCTGGATGGCTGCAAAAAGGCCAGTGCCCAAAAATCCCACCTGTAAGTGCTGTTGGTATGACAATTTCCTTTTTCTGTGTTAGCCAGATCAGGAAAAAAGGAAGGAAGTTTAAGAGCCATTTTTATCTTCTTTGCTTATTTTGCATTATATCGTTTCCTTCACTTGCACAGAGGAGAACGGGAATGACACCCAGCAGTGCTGCCCCGGTGGGCTGGACGGGTGTGTGCAGAGAAATGGGGGTCTGCATGGAAGCACTGGCCGCAGCCCGGCCAGGAGCCGAGCCCTGCCTGCCCACCCCGTGCTGGCTGTGCCCTGGGAGCGGGCAGGCAGGCTGACAGCAGTGACGTGGGCAGTGCTGATGCAGCCCCAGGGCAAGGCACGGACTGCCTGCCTGCCTGTCCGACGTTTCGTGTGATTCTCCACTTGGTTCACAGCTGCTGCTGCGTTTGGGTCTCCAGCGTTGTCTAGGAACATGTCAATGTAATTATACACAGAACCAGAGAACGCGCTTGTTCTCACTTCACTGTGCCTTTCAGGTCTCTCTCCCAGGGTCCTAATTTATTTATTTTTGTCTCAGTGTTTATCTCTTCAAAATACCACTATGCCTTAGGTTGGTGGTTGGACTGTAGAGATGCAGTAGATGCTAAACTGGCGGCAGCTGTGACAGCAGTGAGGAGGGGAGGGCTCGTGGAGGTAAAGCCCTCTAAGCCCTATGCTCCACTGGCCCCTACATCATTTAAATTATTTTAAAATGTATATTGATACATCCTTCTGCAAATACGAGCAGAAGCACTGAAAAACACACACTTGTGTGGTGGGGAAGGCGAGTTTTTCTGTGTCACTACAGCAGGCAGGTTGAGGGACCCAATTCCTTGGGATGAGTCAGGATGCAGGTATCAAAAAGCCTGGGTTTTCATCAGCTCTTTTCAGTTCTCCGCAGGTCTGCTGCATGACTTCTGATAACATGGATGTGTGCCAGACAGGTCCTGCCATTCCCAGCACTTGTGTCTCAGCAGGATTCGTGCAGCACCAACACCGGCCTGCCCGGGGTCTGCAGCTGCCGTGGGAATACAGACGGCTGGTCTCAGAGGGAGCAGACTGAGAGCTCAGAGAGTAGATCAGGCACAAGTAGAGGACCTTCTCATGTGTGTCCTGCTATAGCAGTGGGGGGAAAATGAACAAAATCTGCAGGGCATGGCTGGGGAGGCCAAGAGCTGCCTGAGGAAGCACCTCGAAGGGTCACTGGAGCCCCTTGGCTGGTGTGAGCAATGCTGATGGCACGGTCCTTGGGATGGGAATGGACAGTCAGGTTTTGCTGCTTTTTAAAAGGAGAAGCTGTCAAAGGTGTACTTGCAGGGGATGGTGATGGCTGCTCAGAGCTGGTGCTGCTCTGGGGTGAGTGTGGAGGGACCCCACTCTCCACTGGCATTCCATAGCAGGGTTATAGGGATGCCTTGCTGACAGAGCTGGTTCCACTGGCTCCCAGTGCCAGTGTTTGTCTCAGAGACACCTTTTCAGTCCCAGTGAGACCCACCAGTGCTGGCAGGGGCTGTGAAGTGAAGCCCCCACTCTGGGATAGCCCAGTGCTGGCTGAGCCTCCCTGTACGAGGGATAGTTCTGCAGAACCCACAGCCTTTGCTATTCAGCCTCTCGTCAAAGCAAAGCCTCTGGCTACAATGGTGTGAGTTGTGACTCTTTCTCCTAGGCCTGGTTCTGCCCAGACAGGCAGACCAGGGCTGAGGCTGTCCAGTCACTTGTGTCCATCTTGCTGTGGCCAGTGTGTCAGGACCTGGAGGGAGGAGAGGCAGCGAGAGTGCTGGGCTGTGAGATGGAGGATTTTAATTAAGGCCTCTAAGCAAAGAGGCTTTGTAAGTAAATAGAACAGAAATGTTACAGAATTAACTGATAATAGAGATTTACTTTTCCTTAAAGTAGCAAACATTCATCATGCACACTGTAAACACACACACAGAGGAATGCTTTGTCTGGGAAACAAGTAGTGAGACTTATTGGGTTTCTTATCAGCAACCAAAGTGTTACAAAGCAAGTCTTTCCACTAGATAAGCTGCAGGAAGCTGGGGAGCTGGTTCTGTGGTGTTGGGTTGTGAAGAGCTCAGTTCTTCCCCTGTGAACTCCTGGGGCATCACTGCAAAAGCACCTTGTATTTAGCATAACCCCATAACTCCCACTGCTCTGCTAGAGCTGTAGCCTGAAAGGGGCACTGTAAACGCCACACTCCACACTATAGTGACAACTGCAGTTTGGCATGACTGCTGGATAACTGGAGTTAGGTAATTGGAGTTAATGGGCATGGTGAAATAGCAGTGGCACATTGGGCTTTTTGAAGGCACTGGTGTGGGTGCTGGAAGTGCTGGCCTCCTGTGTCGGGTGCTGGGTGTTCCCTGGACACGCAGTTGGAGTCTGTCACCAGAGACTGACCCAGCTGAGAACACCCCTGGCAGTGGGGACCATCCAGTGGTGAGCAGATGTGTGAACCCAGCCATCCTGTGAATGGTATGTGCCCCAGAAGGAAATATTTACAGTGAGAGGAGGGCGGTTAATGAGCAGAAATGAAGGGAGACATTTCAGGTGCATGGGAACCACGGTGAGGAGAAAACAGTGGGAAGTGTGTCACCCAAAGGGGAGTAGTGGGACTCTCCTCTTGCAGAGCTCAGAGCTGATACAAAGCCCTTGAAGCCTCCTGGAAGGACTAACCCAGCTCTGGCCAGACGAGGATGGGACCAGCTGGTCTTTAACCATCTCTAATCTGTCTGGAGCTGCCAAAGCCTTCCTTACAGATGCACTTCACTGCGAGACTTCACACATGGCTTCTCCTCAGAGCACACCCCACACACGCTCACCTGCTGCTGAAACACCGCAGTGTCTGACAGCACCTGTCCTCTCTCCCTTCCTTTGGCAGGAAGGACAAACTGCCACACTACAAATGCACTGCCCAGCGGGGCCCAGGGAACAGCCACGCTGGAGGCAAACCGGACAAGAGGAGCCAGGCGCACCTGAAGGACCCGTCTGTCTCCACGCGGTGAGAGGAGGGAGGAGAGGAGGGAGGAGAGAGGAGAGAGGAGAGGAGAGGAGAGCTGTAGGGCAAGGCGGAGGAGCACGTCGCAGTCAGGAATCGATGATGTTTCTCTTTTTTTTCCCAGACAAGTATTTCTAAGATAACAAATAGTCCAAGGAGCAAAGAGGGAGAGGGAAATTAGCTAGAAATTTTACTATTGATTCTTTTTTATTTATAGATGGTGAATCAATTTCAGGGCTTTTTTTTCTTCTGTCTGTGGGGAAAAAAAGGAGTGAACTGATAGATTTGCAGAAATCATTTGCAGTGGCTGAAAAGCTATTTGTTAAAATGAGAAAGCCTCACCTTCCTCCACCAGTCCCCTTCTCTCTCTTTAAAGGGGTAATCCATACAGTGAGCTAACGAGGGAGTCCTGGCTCCTCTGCTGCACCATGTGATTGTCTCCCCTTTTAGTGTCAGGCTCGGAAGCTCTTATGCCTATTGCATGTGCTAGTCCTGTTAGCTTGCATTAAGAGAGCTGATAAATAGCTTCTGGGAGCCAGGCAGGCACTCCTCAGTGTGCCGTTTATCATCCACTGCATGGCTGGGTATTTTGCTCTTCTATCAGATCATTTGAGGAGAGGGGTCAGATGAGAAATGTGACTGTCAGGCTGCAGGCATGAAACTTGCTGCAAGACCTGTCTAACAGGCAGGGACAGTGGTCCTCCATCAAAAACTGCTTGGGGTCTAAAAAGACCAGACTACCCAACAAAGGTATGACTGAGGCAGTGTGAGCTAGGGGTAGTGCTGAAAGGGGTGAACAAAGAGTGTTGTGCCACTACTGTAAGAAATCCCAAGTACACCCTCAGCACCCTCCCATTACATGGACAGCATGTGAAATTGCTCAAAGCCACCATCACCAGACAGTTTTGTCTCCTGCAATGTGTGACTCTCTGAAACATCTGACCATGACCCTCAAGCTGGAGACAAAAAGAGGGTGACCCTGAGCAGAGTCTGAGTGTATCCTAGGGGTGGGAAGGGAGAGTGCACTTGGAAGAGTCTCTTTTCAACCCATCAGAAGCCTTGGGAAGCAGCTTCTCTTCACTGTCTTCTGCTAGGAGTTGGGCTGGAATGGTGGCTTGAGGGAGAGAAGGTGCCAAGACCCAGGAGATAAGAGAGGGAAAGGATGAACCAGCCTGAGGGTGAAGAAAGGTGTGTAAAACAAGACTGAATGAGCTCCTCCTGGTGTGGGGTGGCCCTGAAGTACTAACCCCAGACACTGCTCTCTAGTGAAAGAGCTGGGTTGGTTGTTCCACTCCTCTTTCCCAGGGCAGGAATGCCGTGATCTAGGAAGGGAGTCAGGGCTCAGCTGGGTCCTCACACCGGCCTGTGTGTGAAAAGGATGCATGCTGGGGATAAATGAAAAGGTATGAGAAACACTGAGAACTATAGGCTAAAACAGACCTTTGCTTGACTTCAATTTACTGCCCTGGTGAAAGTGCTCCCTGATTCTTCAGTAGCAGGGACCTGGTTGCGAGGCCTGACCAACGCTGAACCAGTGTGTGATCCTAGGAAGGACTGAAAGCAGCTTGGGTTGCATTCTTACTTCCTTCTCCTGTAACAATCTCCATGGATAGAAGGGAGTTCTTTGTGAGAAAGAGCTTCTTGAGCTTCTTTCCATACAAGTAAACACAGAGCAAGCAGGGTAAAGCTCTGCATTCTGTGTCTCGGGACCTCACACACATTTTCTGGAGCCACATCCCAATGGAACTCCTGGGAGCCACTGGCACATGGTTTCCATCCAGTTTGTATTAGTGCAGCGAGAAAGAGTGAGCAGGTACATGGACAAAAACTTGGCTTTGCATGCCTCTGAAGAAGGACAAGCTACTCAGGATCTGTCAAAACTTGAGCTGAGTGTATCTGCGCATTAGCCACCCATTAGCTGGGCTTTCCTTAGTTAGTTGCTCTCTGACAAGGGGAACTCACTTGAAAATAAGGAGGAGGAAGGAAAATGATTTAAAACACTAAGCAAACCTGTTATTGTCAATATTTCAAGGTGAGAGGGTTAAACTGTGTACATTTTTTAGGGAGAATAAAATGCCTTCATGTGATGAATTCCAAGGCATCCAAAAGGCACAGTGCTGGCTCTCTGTGTCCAAAAGCAGAGTAATGAAGAGCAGTGACAGTGTGATAATTAAAATGACCTCTTTGGAGATATGGATTAGCAGGTACTCAGAGGGGGGATAAGTTCTCCTTGAATTAATCTACTGCTAATTTATTACTATCGTTGGGTTTTATAGGGTTTTAGTGGAAGACTTTCAAAGTTGGTTTACTGGAGTTAAAATGTTCTTTGCGTATTCATTGGAAAAACACTTGCAGAATTCCTCGTTATTTATTTCTGAATGTTTCTATATATACACACATATATATATATATGTAATGAGAGAGTTTCAATATTTGCTTAGCTGCTAAAAAGCCTACTCTAGAAATATGAATAAAGTGATAAAAGTAGCTGTGGAATGAGTGTGTTGTTTCATTTCCATTCCTTCCTTCTCACAGTCTCCCAGATCACTTCAAAACCAAGACAGGAGGATTCTGGGAAGCCCTTGTGCTGCCCTGCTATCAGCTGTCAGAGCCTCCCTCTACCAGACTTGTAAAAGTCAGTCCTTTAAGTTTAGATTTAATAACTAGATTTGCCTGAAAATCACTGCCTCTGCTTCTTTTGCACATGTATCTGCTGCCCCACAGCCTGAAATTGATAGGTCTTAGTATAGACCTACTGCAGATTGCTCATCTCTGCCAGAGATGCTTCCTTTCCGCTGAGATATCCCAACCTTTTAGCTGCACAGAAAGCACAGGTTGGAGACAGTTACCCATATGGGATATGTTGACGTCCCATTTGTCAACTCCCATGCTGCTGACCTTCTTCCCATCCTCTCCACCTGCCTAGCAATGCCATAATATCCAAACATAAGGTTACCTGCCAAGAGCATCTGCCTTGCTCTTCAGTTGGGCAGCACGCCTGTTCTGGAACCCATCCTTGTTCCAGAATGTCATGGTCAAACTCTTTGCTCTTGCCTCTTCATTCCTCTTTCAGTTTGTCTCTGGCACCTTCTGGTCTAGTCACAGTTGCCCCTACCCATGCTGGGATGATTTTTCCATGCTGAGAGATCCCAATTACATCTTCCCTGAGCCCTATAGGCAGAGCTAACACTACAGTGCTTTCTTCAGAGCCCCACGGCTGCTTTCAGAGTTCTCCAATAAACAGTGTTTCTAGAAAGCTCTCCCTGACCAGCTGGGTACGGAAGCCTGAGCCTTTCACCGTGGGGTCCCTGCTAACCTGAGGAATGGTTTATACATTTTTTGGGGAGACTAGCATGGGAGCTGAAAATAGGAGACCTTTTGTTCCCAGCCTCTAGTTCCCCTTCCTCCCACACGAGCACTGAATTCTCCTCCCTCACCCTGAGCAGGCAGATCCTGCTTCAGAGCCTGCTCTTCTTCCTGGATACGATCTGTGTCTCACACGTAAGTAATGCACACTGTACACCCAACACTGATGCTTTACTAGTCACTTGTGTCAGGTCCAAGGAAAGGCAACACCAGGGATTCTGAAAGGTTCAGAAGCCAATACAGGTACAAAACTAGGCATTTAATTGGACAGAATGGTATTTACTCTTAAGAACGAAGGCACATGTTTATCTGAACACAAGTGGAGGGCTTTTCTTCTGGGGAGAGCAGTGCCCCATTGCAACACCCTCCCTGCCTCTTCCCGTTCTCTGCCTGGGGAGCTGAAGGGCCCGCCCTTGGAGCAGTAGCATTGTATCTGCCTCCCTTTGTACAGCACTGGGTGATGAATATTAAAATGCTGAAATTAACTTGTTTTCTATGCATTCTGCTCTCCTGACAAGAAAATCCCACTACAAACCCCTGCACAGGCAGTCTAACTGCACCGAATTAGACCCTCACTGTGAGAGGATTATATATTCTGATTGGGGCTGAGTTTGCAATTATTTTCTCTGCCACACCAAAGACCTTTACTGCAGAGCTGCAAACCAGTTATAGGAACATGAAATGCTTTGACTTCTTCACTAGGGAAACATTAATCCAATCACAGGTTATGTCCATTACAGACTGTGGCAATATTGTATACAGGAATTCCCAGGAGAAGGTTCTACAAAAATTGGAATCTCTCTATAACCATGTTATGAGATTTACTGGTGTGGATAAAATGGGCAGAGTTAAAATTACCAGGCTGGCTATCTCTAAAAGACAGGTGAAGTCTGCTGGCTATCATTGCTCCACAATATTACAAATGGAAAAGCCCTGAAGTAATTGAATAACACATCTGCTGAAAAAACCTTGTGAACTGCTATAACCTAGAGATAGACTGCAAGGAAACAATGTAGGTACAGCACCCAGTTAAAAGGAAAAAGATGCTTTCCTTACCTGGTGCGAGAAGATATCGCAAATGCAGGTACAGATTCTCTCTTTGCCTCCTAGATTATGTGTGTGTGTGTTTGTGTGCTCTATATATTTATGTGTGTGTGTTTGTGCCTATCTACTTCTTTCTTTTCACATCAAAATAAGTTAAACCAGGTTCCTCAGCAGCCAGAGGCATGGTGCTGGATGGTAACGATCCATAAGCAGAGCTCACTGCATTTCCTTTTCTACTGGAGTGTGCTGAAAACATTGGACATGGCTGGCAAAGGAGCTGATTTCTGTCCCCTGAAAGTCTTCTCCGTCCTTGTGCAGAAAAAAGATTTCAAAGCACTTTGCACGAGTTGATGAAGGTTTTCCCAGTGCTTTAGTATCAGTACTCAGTGATCCACAGGCACAGTCTACCAGCAGAGAGCAAGTTCCCCGGGTCCCTGCAATCCCAGGGCTCCAAGGAGATGTGTTCGGAAGGAGCCGCTGTGGCCGGGGCAGCGCACAGCCGGCTCAGAGGGGAGGATGACCACAGCCTGTCCACTGCCTCCACATCGCCCTGCGAGTGCCACCACGTCACCTCCAGGCACGAACAGCCACATCCACACCCAGCAGAGTGACCCAGCATGGTCTCATCCCTTCTCTGGAGGTAAGTGCACTATGGGCTGGGCTTTTGTGGGATGAGAGGGATGAGAGGACAGGTCAGACACAGCACATCTCCTGCAGCTCTGCCTGGGCATGGAGGAGCACCTCTCATTACTCATGTTCCTCCCCATCTGGTAGCTCTGAGCAGAGATCCAAGGGCAGCTGACATGCATGCACTGCAGCAGCATGGCTGCACAGCTGGTCAGTATGGGGAGGTGTGATTTATTTCACATTTCATGCACCTCTCCATGGCACACCAGCACACATGGAATGAAGAGATGCTTTTGACAGAGTCTGGAGGGGTTTGAATCCTCATGTGGAAGGAACACAGGGGAGACTGAGAGCATCAGTACTGATGTAAAACGACAGATGCAATAGAACTTTTTCTTTTTCATTAAGTCCTTCATCAAAAAAGTTCTTTATCATTGAAAATGTATGAAAGAATCCAAATTTATGAAGTATAAAAACACTGCTTTTCCAGTAAGGATTGAAATTTACTGTCTAGAAGCAGTGGGAACAGAAACCAGCCAACTCTAACTTAAGCTGCACTACCAGTAGCGTGGGTATTTGAAGGAAGATTTTATTACCAGCTCGTGTTTGGAAGAAAAAAGTCCTAGAGCAGGTTATGCCATTGGGGACAAAGTCTTTCTCACAGTCCTAAGGGAGTCAAAATCGTACTGTGATTCCCTGTTACATACATAAAATTATCCTGGGTATAAAGAGTCCCCTGTTCATTTTGCACATTTAGGGTTGTTACCCCTGACACTTTCAACCAAAGCAGCCTGAGCAAATGCTGAGGATTTGTACTCATTTCCCCTTGGTGCTAGGTGAGGGTGGGGGATTTTTTGGGGTTGCTCCACGTATGTACTGCTAAGATCGATGAGGATTGTTCCATAGCATTTAGGGCCCATTTTAAGCCTGGATTAATAAATTTCTAGAGGTGTGATTTTTTAGGCCCTGAGCCTTATCCTTGTAGTGTGATGCCCCTTCCAGAGCTGCCATGAGCACTAAATCTGCTGGCTGGCGTTGGCAAGTCTGAAGGCTGAGCACAGCCCTGCAGGGAGACAGCAGGCTCTTGGTGGGGATGTTGTTTTCTGGCAAATTCATGTTGTACTTAGCACTTAATCATTTCTGTGTCCCCTAAGGCAGATTTCTTTTCCCTCTCGGTCACAGCCCTGTCACGCTCCCAAAGAGTTTGAGCAGCTGATGCTGAATCACCAAGTGGAAAACACCCAGCATGTCTGAGGAGGCTTGACTAGGAAGTGGGAAGAAGAGGAGAGAAAAAAGGTGGAGAAGCACAGTTTAGCTCAGGAAACTGGTTAGAGCATAGAGGTGCTCTTCAGCACGGGAGTCTTGAGTTCCCCCCTCTTCTCCCTTTTTAGCATGGGAACATGGGTCTCACAGAGCATGTGGTTCAGCCCTGAGGGGTGGGTGAAAGAAACCTTTGGTCTTTTTAGGTGAAGAAGCATTTTGCTATTTTTAATAAAGCCAGGACTTCACGCTGGAAATCTTGACTGCAACTTTTAGCTGTTCTGTGGATCAGATATTGCAAGATTTAGGATAAGACAAGGAATATTTATTTCTGTGATTCATTTCTACCATCCAAACTCCCATGATTTCTGCCTCATATTAATGTAGCTGTAGATACCGTTTTTTCCATGTGAGGAAACACCCATTTCCCACATGGTGGCCCAAGACTCAGGCAGATGACGTGAGCTGAAGCAGGACAGACGTGGGTCACAGAGCCAAAGAGGGAAGTGAATGAGACTCCATGGCTGAGTCACGGCTGCCTGTTGAGTGATGGCCATGGGTGCTTGGCTAAATCATCACAGATGCTCCCAAGGCAGGGCTGGCAGAAGGTAAACAGTAATTAATAATGGCTGTTAAATGCAGACATTTCATACCTCTCAACCTTGAAACAGGGCAGAAGGATGTTTGCAAAATACTTCCTTTTCTGTCACTCTCACACTCCATGTTTGGTACAGCCCATTCCTGAACTGAGCTCTTGTTCAGCCGTCCAGCAACTTCCCAAACCATTCATCTGAGGATTTCTGCCTGAAATGGCTGTAAACATCACAGTCCCCAGTTCATCATTTAGTTCTATGTCCATGATACAATCGGGAGATCTGTGAGATGAGAGGTTCAGTGGAAAGCCACACAGAGAAGGACCCTAGAAACCCCCATGCCACTTGCTACAATCAGTGTAGGTGCTGCCTTTTGGGGTTAATCTTGCTTGCTCAGGCTGTATTTGATGACAAATCAAGACTTCCTAAGTATCCTTGCTCAACTTCATCATAATTTCATACTTATTAGATGCATATAGCCCATAAAAAGCCTCACAAGCTGAAAAAAAAGGTACACTTATTTAGGTGTTGCAGATGGGTACTGAGATGGTGATCTGGGGTAATTTTGCCATGAATGCCAACTGTCCTGCCTCCTGATGCAGGGGAGGCACAAGGCATAATAAGGAGAGAATGATGATGCAAAAATAATGGCCATAACCAGGTTCTCTCTTCAACCTGGAGCACGTGGTATTTGAAAGAACCCATTCCCTGGTGCAATGTCATTTTTAAACAATTTAATCTACACACTCCATATCTGTATTTGGATTTAAAACAGCTGTGTGTGGGTTGGGTTAAAAAAAAATAAATCTTGGATTTTCTTGATTTAGAAATATGGTGACAGTCTGCACAGTGTGGGGCCAGAGGTGGAAACTCAGCCCTGCTCTGAGTGAGGTTCCAGGCAGTGTGGGACATGTCAGGTTAAAAGGAGGGCACGTTCTGGGAAGGGGAACATGTATTTGGAAATCACCAAGGGCCATCAGAGCAATTAGTGCTCTCCTGGGTAAATCTGCCTGAATTTTGTTCCAACCTCCTCACTATTTCAGTATCCAGATGCCTGCCCTTGGCTGTCCCAAAGCATTTCCTCATGCTCTTGGGAAGATGGGAGTGCTGTGTGCCCCTGGACAGGCCATTAACAGTGGAGCTAAACACCACTGACCCCTTGTTACTGCCTGCCCAAAACTTAACCAACAGGAAGAAGAGCAGTCCCTGGAGTAACCATGGATGGTGGTCTGGTGAAACCCACATGGACCACACACATGGGCAGGGACAGGGCTGCTCACCACGAATCAGGAACTTCCCCATCCCATCTGGACAAGTTCTGGCATCAGAAAAGCAGCTCAGTCACAAACCAAGCCACGAGGCCATCACTCATCAGCACATTGCACTGATGCTGCTGCAGAACAGCAGAAAAGGCTCTATCCCCATCTACTTTTAAATCATCAAGCTAATAACTACCCTGGATGATAAGATGTAATCTTTTAAATGCAGTATGGATTTCTTCCCTGAATTATGCATGATAACGTCTTTAGGCATGAGCTTTTTTTTCTCCTGAAAGAGAAATCTTTTGGTGGTGGTGGTGGTGGTGGTGATAATCACTGTTTTACAACAGGCTGACCGGGGAAAGGCTCCCTATTGCTGGGCAATCTCTGCTAACTTCCTAGGAGTGCTGGGCCCTTGGATGGTGCCAGAGCATCTCCAGGAGATGTGAGGCTGTTAACCCATTGGTTCAACAAGCTGGTCCTGGTCTCCAAGCAAAAGTAGCCTGGTGAGGAAGATCAAGAAGAAAAAAGGAATGAATACTGGGATTCCCAAGGTGACTGGACAAATTCAGATCACATCTGGTCACATCCAGCCCCTGTTTGGGCCTTGCTGGTTCCTCAGGGGGGTGTGGGGACCACACACTGCACAAGAGGCAATGGGCACAAATTAAAACAAAAATATGATATTCCATCTGAACACAAGAAAATACTTGGGTGGTCAAACAGATGGGTGGAAGAGGATGCCCCGAGGGGCTGTGGAGTCTGCATCCCTGCAGATATTCAAAACCCAGCCAGCCACAGCCCTGGGCAACTTCCTGTATGTAACTCAGCTTGAGCAGAAGGGGCAGACAAGATGATCTCAAGATCCTTTCCAACATCATCCCTTCTGTGATTCTGTTTCCTGTTTCTTGTACCTGAATTTGACCATTTTTCTGGCCATTTTGCAGCAATTACACCATTTTGCAGTGTAACATCAATATTTAGCTCTTGTGCAGCATTTTTCCCTCCTTGATCTGCAATGCCTTTAATGAGGGTTGTAGTTGTCCATCCCTGTTGAACACCTAGGGGAACTGGAGCACTCAGAAAACAAGAGATCTGCTTAAAACGTTCAGGAAGGTGGGGGCAGAGGGACCAGATTTCCTAAGTGCCACCTCCCATTCCTGGCCCAGCACTGCCACTGCAGCACCTGTGCAAAGTGGCATTTCCAGAGAGATGCCTGCTGTCCTCAGTGCCCAGCGACAGCAGAGGCAGCAGGCGCTGGGTGCAGCCCCCTGTCCACAGCTGCAGCCCGTGGACTGCAGCTCACAGCAAAGGAAAGATGTTTCTGTGCTTTGCCAGGGAGCAGTGGTGCAGGCAGCCCTGCTCTGCTGGGCTCAGCTGAACCACACGCAGGCAAGCTGCTGCTTTGATGGAACTGTACCCACCACTGCTAAAAACAGGCTTTACCCACCAGTGCTTCATGCTACAGGTCAGGTTTCTGTGTATCACATGATTTTTTTTTTCCCCCAGTGTTCTGGTATCAGGTTTGGCCAAGTTGCAACGCATAACAACCAAAACATTCTTTCTTAGTAGTACAACTATTAGCAATCCTTAGAGACTGATGTTTGTAATATCATAAAAAGTCCTTAACTAAAGCTGACGTTGCTGTGATTTTCCATTTCACTGTATTTTGATCTACTGGCAAGGACACCTTTAAAAAATAAAATCATATTCTGATTTTTCTAATGGACACTGAAAACCAGACAGAAGAACAGAAGTGTGTGCATGTCTACAGACACACAAGCACAGAGCCCCCATTTAGGTTGCTTAAATCTGCACCTGCTTAAATCCCAGGTCCTAACAAATAGGAATGATCTTGATACTCTTTTAGTGAGCTTAATAAATATGTGGAGTTTATTTGTATGGAGTAGAGGAAGCAGGAAATGGCTATTTATGGACAATTAATCACAGCCATGTATTCTTTATTTCCTCTTTACGGGTGATAGAGTGGGCTGAATTCTAATCGGCTCTCACTATGGCGGGGTTTCATGTTTCTGCTTTCAGTAGTTAACACTTTAGAGATATCTGAAATAAAGTGAGCAGAATGGTTATGGATTGGGATCACACCCTGGTTTCAGCAATGACTTTGCTTGTTGCTTTCAGAGAAGGAACAAAATATTGCCTCGTGTGCGGGCTCCTGCGAAGTGACGTTGGAAACGGGTGCATGCAACACCACCGAACAGTCAGCAGAACAGTGAGCTGAGCCCAACCAAAACCAGCTCTGAACCCAGATTTCTGCTCTCTCTACCTAACACAGTTATTAAAACTAATGCAAAACAGGGAACAAAATGCTACCACTGGCACAAAGGGTCCTCTCCTATTTGGAGGTGCTTTACAGCTGTTCAGGCGGGATAGTGGTAAGCAAGTGGAAAAGGGAAGCTCAGCCTTGTGCCCCACTGAGTCAGCAAATCCGCCGACAACAGGAATGTCTACAAATGCACATGGGGGTTTAATGTTTTCTGAACGTGCTACTTGGTAGAAAAAGATGGCTTTTCTTAATGGTCAGAACTGGAAACCACCCCTGCCTGGAGGGGGAATGCTGCCCTGCCTGGCCTCTGACTTTGGTGCAGTTGTAGCTTGAAAGATTGGCAGACCAAGTGCTCCAAGATTTCAGGCAGAGCTCAGGAAGGCTCAGTTAAGGATTATTTCAGGAGTGGTTCCTCCGTCCTTCCTTGGTTTTTTAACTTAAATATGCAGTACATCAGAACGCTCTTCAGCAGAGACATAATCTTCAACCCTTTGTTCAAGGAGTGAGGAATAATTAACAGAGCCGTTACCACTTCTCCTTGGATGATGCTCAGTTTGACCTTTCCAGTTCTACAGGGGTATTAAGATAAGAATCATGTACTGTATCCTGACCTCAGTTACACCACTGTACATCCAAATTTGGAGTCAGTCCACTAAAGTAATTAGAATTGACTGGGACTAAGACTGGTGCACACAGTATTTGATATTTCTGGCATTTATAGTCGAGGCGGTCGCTGGGATCCATTGCCTCACCCACACCTGCCCTCCTCGTGCTGCTCACAATGTGTTTATTACGTGTGGCACTAATCGCACAGCAGGAGATTAAATTGGAGAGCTTTTAAAAGTCAAATTGGTCTTTTACATCACCTAATTTGGGATGGGGGCCAGATTGCTCTGGATGATTTAGATACCTAACTCAATCAATGGCTATGAGACATTGAGATGCCTTTGGGGAAAAAAAAAAACCCCAACCCTGCAGTCCCTAATCTTTAAATTTCATCTTTAATTTTGGAGTGAAATTGGTGCTTAGAAAATATATCTCAGGGAGGGCAGGGAAAGAAGAGGCCATTGAGCAAAACTGAAATCTCGCTGAGCCAGGGACTGTCATCAACCAAAGAGGAGATGGGAAATTAGCACACAGCTCAGGCTGGCTCACTCACAGAATACATTGACAAAATCCATGCAGGGAGATGACGCCATCCAGCCCCTACAAACCTAAAGTCCTTTAAAATTAGGGCCCTAGGTGACAGATACTTTTCCAGGCATTAAGACTCTGGCAGCCCAAAGAAAGTACAAGATCAAGAAAGTAAATTTGAAGGAGTTACTTTATTACAGATAACACTGCCTTTTCCAGATAGCCACGCTTCAGTTAAACTCACTGAACCAAAGGCCACGTTGCAATTCAGTTAGGAAAAGCAGCTTGGCCTAAGATATGATATAGGACAAGCAAAATTAATAATTTTGAGACATATCATCATAGGAAGAATGTGAGGAAATATTTTTATCTTCTTTTTTTGGGACTCTTGAGATCTCCTCTTGGGCTACTATTTAAGGCCCAACTTTGTTTGTGCTGCTTGGATCCAGTTTTCATAGCCTAATATAAAAACAGGCCTCTAAAAAGAAAGCAGCATTATATTCTGCCAGATGGAGTGGACCAAGTGGAGAAAAGCCACTTCACCAGGGGGTATTACTCAACAATGGGAAGAATTTAAGTGATTTTCATGAAACAAGAATTTAGTCCACGAAGGGGCTTGGGGACAGGGAGGCTTGAAAGATTTGGAGAAAAAAATAATACAGCTTTGCTTTGAAGTCAGCTTGAGACTGCAGAAAACTACTCTGAAACTACCTGCTGGCTTCAGGTTATCCTCGTGTTGGGAAGGGGATAATTCAGCTGTCTTTTCTGGGGCTGGTGAAAGGTCTCAGCCTCCAGAGCTGCCTGGATTCAGCACTGGAGGTAAGTTGTGACAAATAAGATGGGATTTATAGAGGAAGAAGTGCCACTGAACTGCACTAATGGAGGTAATAAAGAGTTTCCTCCTGGGCACACAAACAGGATTTCTCACTCACTTGACCAGCTTGAGAAGAGAAGAATGTTGCTCATTTGGGGACATGTGTCTGAGTTTGGGCAAGAACACACCTGTGTGTACTTCAGCAGTCTGGGGTTAACAAAAAAATTCTGTCAAGTTCCAAGCGTAACCAGTTTTGTCCTATGCTAAACCTAAAAAATGTGAACAGCGTGGAAATTAAGATCTACTCCTCATGAGCAGTTACTTAGCTCTTTTATGTATCATGCTGTAATGAAGATTATTAAAGCTGCCTTCACAATTTTCAAGTCCAATTCGTTTTCATTTTTCCAGGAATTAAACTTTCAGATCCCACACGAGGCTTTACAATCTCAGTTAGTAGGTCAAAACCATCACAGGGGTTTGTAACAACTTCCTCCTTGCCATAGGCTTTGTCCACAAACACAGCTCAATGGAGTGGGACTCAAACGATGGATGCAGGCCAGTGACCAACCCTGTGACCCTTCCAAGCCCTGGGACCACAATCCAATGGATGTGGGAACCACAGCACAGGATCCAGCTGGCAGAACATGCACAGGCCAGTCTTAATGCATGAAAGCTTCATCCAGTTGCTCTTGTTACCCCATGTTACCATATTAGTTATTTGATTTCCAAGGGTTGAACCATGCAAGATGAAAAGCAAGCCAGCATAATTCCTCTCCAGCACTCAGGCAAATGAATATTGAATTCAGGTGAGTATTTGATTGCCCAACACGGCAGGCAGAGGGCTCAACCATGGGGAATGTTGGAGTCAGTCACTACAGCCCAGCCTGGCTTGGGAGGATCCTTACACTAATCCCCTTCTCTGACCTCTACAGTAATTTTTTTTTAATTGTTTCTATCTAGATCCATGTTCAATGACATCAAAACTAGTAAAGAATAGACAAAAATTTGAGCCAGGGTCCAAGCCAATAGGACAATGAAGACACAGCTCAAGATGGCAGCATCATGGCCTGCGCCCACATGTCAACTGGAAAGAAGTCAGAGAAGGGACTATGACTTCAGCCTCCTCGGGTTTGGGCTCCATCAGGCCTGTGCAAGTCATGGCATTAAGTGTGGTCCCTAAACACCAACAATTTAGAGGAGAAAGCTACTCCCAGGGTGTCTTTTTGGAAGCAGCAAAGTTACAGCTTTAGATTGATGTTCTTTTTTATTTTGTGTTCATAGCTAATTAAAAAAAATAATAGAAACATAACCAGATCCAAAAGTTTATTAGAAAAGAAACATTGTAGTTTAATTATGCCACTATGTTGTGTATGACACAAAGCCCACTGAAATCTGAATACTTGATGATCTCTGGAATTTGACTAAGAGCTCTTCAGCCTTAGGGAGAAACATGACAATTACTAATCTACATATGCTGACAATATCTGGGGCCCCATGAGGATCTTTAATTGCTCTGTAAACTTCAAACTGGAGTGTTCTTCAGTAGGACAAAACAAGATGCTACATTCGAGCTAAAGAAGAGTGGTAGTTGACATGTTTATTAAATACCCTCAGGCCCCGAAGGATTGCAGGGTAGAAGGTTCTCTGGGTAGAAGAAGTTATAAATGCAGCATCCGATTTATTCAAGACAGAACAATTATGTATTAATGCTCAGGTGCAGCTACAGCACGATGGATCCAGGAAAACTTTCTGCAAAAGCACTTCCACAATTCCAAACTGTTTTTCTATTCTCTCGCTTCCAGAGTCCTTTTTGCTACATTTGCTTGAGCTTTGTGACTGTGCACACAAAATGTCTGCATGATGTGAATAGAAGTGGGCGGTGGGTTTCATAAGGTGCTGACCTGAGCTTTTTCAAAAGCAAGATGTGTGACATTTGCCTTACTGTTGCTTAATTGGTGGCAGTGAGTTTTGTCCGTGTATCTGGCAGGGGAGGGACTTTTGTCCTCCAAGATACCTTCAGTACGGGACCTGAATTTATGCCAGAAATTTGAGTAGGTCTGGCTGAAATCACAGCTGCAGGAAAATGGATCATTTCATAGAAGAACTGATAGTTTCCTATTCTTTCCCTTTAATTTACAGTTTGACACAAGCCCACACTTTGATGAGGAAGGTTACGTCTATGTTATGGCCAGCACAGAAGGTTATTCTGGCTCATTCTCCTGTTGCTGTATTGACTTTGATGTTTACCTTGTATGTTGTCAACATAATCTCCAAGCAAATTCTGATTGCTTCATTTCTCATTTTATTTCTATTTCAGGAACGTGCAGAGTTATCCTCCCAGTGCTGTGAGGGTTCATTACCTCTGCTGAACTGGCCATAGCTCGTGGAGAAAGAAATAACATTAACCCTACCAGAAGCCTCCTAACACAGCAGCATTATTGGGGGTTTTACAACATGTTTTGTCATTTCTGGGGAGCAGAAGGAATAGACAGAGCTTGGATCACAACCCAATGGGATGTGCAGCACTTTCCATTAGGGCAACACCTTGCCTTGCAATGAAGTTGATCAGGAAATAATAGGATGGAATAAATCCAGAAACTCACAGTGCCAGCTTCATTCTGGGCTCTGTCGACACAATCCAAACCTTTGAATTTGGGATGGGAGACTGTTATCGACACAACACATTAAACAACCTTAACTCCAGTGAGCAATGGCACCAGTATAACACTTGTTTATTAGCAGAATGCATCTGATCTCTAAGGCCTGCATGACAAGTTCATTACATATCAATTTAATTAGCTGATTTACATTTAATTTACATTTCAATTAATGTCTTTAGCAACAAAACGTTGCCTTAATAGGGTAATTGCCTATTAGGCAATATGTAAAAGAATAAATAGTTGCATTCTGAGGAAGAATTCCTATTTTCAATTTTTTATTACCATAAATAACCTAAATAATTATTGCTCTTAAGGGGCCACGTCCCAGCTCCCTTCTGGGCCTAATTATAAAGACTTAGTACCTCATTAAGCAAAATGGTTTTGGAGTCACAGAAAAGCATTACTCTAATCGTGACTCATTAGTTTCAACAAAAGAGGGGAAAACTGCAAAAGTCGGCACATTTCACCATATTATTCTTGTGGTTCATAAGCAGCAGCACATTTGAGAAGTGGCTGCTGCACATTTCACCATATTATTCTTGTGGTTCATAAGCAGCAGCACATTTGAGAAGTGGCTGCTGCACATTTCACCATATTATTCTTGTGGTTCATAAGCAGCAGCACATTTGAGAAGTGGCTGTTACAGCTGTGTAGGCGTTTCTGTCACGAAGCCCTATTTTCAGAGGGGGGTTTTTTGTGCAACTTTGGTCATTAAAAGAGAGTCACGTCCAGCTGGAAAACCTGGCACGTGCACACCTGGTGTGGAGCAAGAACTTGAGCAAATTTGGGGTTTCTGTTCCCTGGGAGCTCATCTTTTCCCCCTTCGGCCACACTCACATGCCTTGGTTTGAGGCTGTAATGTAGGATTCATCTTCCACCATGCCAGAACAGTTGCTTTCATCACCATAATATACCCCAAGGTGTTGAAAATGGACAGGATTTTTAGGTTTCGTTTGAATTCAATGATGTTTTATCACAGTGCAAAATTTACTGCAGGCTTGGGTATGACCAAACTCTGACTTTAAGGTTCTTAGCGTTGGGTCTGCTGATGTAAAGCACTGATCTCATGTATGCTCACTCTGCCGGTTTACATTTGTTCAAAAAAACGTGGCGGGTTTGCCATGGTGCTGGTGGGTTTTATGCTACGTTAGGCATCAACTCTCTGTGCTACTCTAACGTTACACTGGAGCCGGAATCCTCCGTTCAGTGCAAAGCCAACATTATAGCACCAAGCTGGCACAAGTTCCGTGTCAGAAGCTCTGGCTGATTTGATGTACATGTCTCTGCTTTGTTTGGATGAAGTTTGATATGCTGGCGATTCAGTGGTGCAGAGATTCAGAACTGATGACTGGAATTAAGGGCACTGATTGCCTTTGCTTAAAATTATGCCGTGTGAGGAAATAAAAAGGGACTCAAGATACTGTTTAGCAAATAATAAATTAATAATATTCTAGGAATACATAGAGCTTTTAAAATGAAAATGTTTAAATAATGGGAAAACAACCTTTTCATATAGTGTTAGTTTTCTCATTAACCTTTAATGATGATTCATATGTAAAAGAAACACAAACACAGAGCTATTCTTTCTTAGATTGCAGATAAAGCCAAAGCTAGAAATAGGATTGTTAATGATAGCATTGTACAGCCTCTAAGAACAGATAATCAGTGGGGTTTCTTCTTTTTCCTTTTTTTAATTTTTCTCTATTTTTTTTCCACTAACGAGGTGTTACCATTCTCATTTTACAGGTAGCTAAATTGGCAGCATAGAAATGTTAAGGGGCATTTCATATCTGAGAGCTGTAAGGAGAGGCCCCGTCCTCACACTCCAGACCTCCTGCTCTAATGTTTACTGAAGCCAGCAAGGTCCTCAATGGATTTTAGAACTCGTCTTGAACCCCAAGATCTTCAGACCACTCATGACTGTGATGCAAACACTGTCCCATACTGTGCCAGCTTCTTCCCTGGTGTAACTCACCCAACTCTGGAGGCAATTCATCTGCACCCTGTGCTTGGGCAAATTCATTGCCAGAGACTGGACAAGTTCCAGTTCCTTAGTGCTTAACCTTCCTATAAGAAGGTGCTGTATGTATACACCACTAAGACAGTGAAAAAGAAATCAGGTAGGAGTCACTTTCTTAAAATACTAAGTGCACTCTTTCCCTCGGATAAGGAAAACAGTGCTGAAGAGAGAAAGAGAGAGAGAGACAAAGCTTCCACTTCCAAAAAATGCCTTACTACCTTCAAAAGTTAATTACTCAGGATTCATATGTATCTCCTGGTATTCTGCATTTTATTTTTGCTCCTATACTTGATGGATCTGGAATTCTCTTTCGAGCTGCTAACTCAAAAGCTCATTTAAAACCTTTCCTACTTTCCCATGTCTCTGATTAACACTAATCCACTCTACCCTTTCTTTTCCTACAGCTTCTTATGCTCGCTCCTTGCTGCAGCCTGCAAGAATTCTAATTGGCATCTGCTCCTCTTTTTGGGTTTCCTTTCTTTTACTTTCTTCCTGCTCCATTTTCTCTCTCTTGCTATCTGGGCTGCTCTAAACCATCCTGTTATACTTTCTAGCCTAGATCTGCCTAGTGCTGTAAAGGATTTGATGATTTTCTTTAGGAAGGACTCTAATAATAGCCACAATCCTGCCCCTTTACAAATCTTCTTACAATGAAAAGGAAAATGTTCTGCCCTCCAAAGTGAATTTCATTGAAAACCAAAAGTTCTTGTCAAAAAAAAAAAAAATCCCTCTCTGTTCCTGACGGATTGGAGAAATTTTAAAGGAGCAATGTTGTAATTTATGGGGAATTTGAGCATAGATGTCAGAGCCTCCTATTAGAAACTGTAACTTCAGTTATTATTTTTTTAAAAGTGTTTCCGTTTTCTCCTCTAATACAAAAAGCTACAATTTATAACAGGAAAACAAGCCAGCCAGAAAGTCCTTGAGGTTCTTTAGTGACTTTGCTGTTGTCAATCAAAATAACAGGGAAGATTCAAAAACACCGCTACTTTAATGGGCAGAGGGACAAAACTCCTGACACACTGCAGAGGCTTTAGAAAAACAAGTGTCTGATGCCGTCTGAGCTGGGTGAGGCTGACAGAAGCCGGAGCCTTGGACTCTATCTGGATGTGCTGGATTTTGAGCTTTTCCTGCCGTTCCAGGTGGTCTGTGCCAAATCTGTGGCTCCTCAGCCCCTATTCAGCTGCTGCCTCAGCCTGGCTGCCCAGAGGTGAAGCTTTTCCCCCTGCAGACTCTGCCTGGCCCTCGACTGCTGCCGTGCTCCGAAGCAGCTCCGTTCAGACAGCTCTGGCAGGCTGGGAGCCGCGTTGTGCCTCGGAATCCGGCATTCCCTGCCACCTCCCAGCGCCTCCCTGGGCAATGCCAGGTGCTGCAGGGAGCGAGCTCCAAGGCAAATTGTTCAGAGCCCTCTCCCCTGATCTCTGCTCAGTAAGCAGTACTTTACCATTACTTTTTAAAGTGCTTTACAGAGTCACGACGTTCTCAGACAGAACGCACTGTCAGACGGTCAGGGCAGCTTCCTGCACATCGCGGGCCATTAAATACTGTTGTCAATGTTCTTCTAGTTTGACTAAAATATGTTTTGTTTCGACAAAAACATTTCTTTAGTCAGCTTCTCATTTTCCTTTGGTATTGTCAGAAAATGGAGAATTCACTCTCCCTTTGATAGCCTGTTCCAGTGGTTACTCCCTTGCTCTGTTACAATATAATGCCAAATATCTAATCTTTTTTTTTTTTCTAGCTTCAGCCTCCAACAACTGCTTCTTGCTATGCCTTTCACACTTAAATTAAAGATCCATATAATATTCTGTGTTTTCCAACACAAAGGTTCTATCTGCTGTAATCAAGCCACAGCTTTTGGCTTTCTGCTCAGGCCACTGCGCTCCTGCTGCTGCAGCCAGAGTCATTGAGGCTGACTCTCCATCAGCAGAGATTCTCCAGCACAGAAAATGGGCGAACTTTTGTACACAACCAAGCTGCTCTGAACTACTGCAGGATAAGAGTTGTTGTCTCTAGGATGGCAGACGAACAGACAAGAATAGTGAGCCATTTTTTCTTCCTCCATGACTGTCGTCTTGAGATGCTTTGCCAAGCCAACAGTGTTCTTTTCTTTGCTTTTTAAATACAAAGCTGTATATACATAAGGAATAAAAAGCTCTAATTTATTCTGTGGAAGTGTTCATCAAGTGAGAGACGGGACTCTGAGAAAAGATTAAGAGCTTACATTTTTCATTTGACTTATTTCACATAAAATTTCATAGAGGATAAAATGATGGGAGGCAAAGAAGCAATGATATTTCTGTTTTATCTCTTTCTAAGGACCATAAATCTTTCTGAAGTATCATTAATTACAGCAGCACCATTCACGACGCTATTGTTAAGGGTCTATCAGCAGTCCCATTATAAAGCCCTATTTTCAGGGGTTTATAACTTGGTTAGAAGAATTTTGTTTCTGGCAAAAACTTTGCTGGGGTAATGTCTCCATATAAGACAATTTATTTTAAATGTAAAGCACAAAGAAAAATGTTACCTCTTTTGAACCAAGAAAGGGAGAAACTAAGAACTTTCTGGGGTACAAAGCTAATGCTGTCTTGGCTGATTGAATTTGTGCCATCTGTGAATTCCTAAGACTGTATTCATAGAAGTTATCTCTAAGATGAATTTAGATGATTCTTTTACAACACAAGTTTCCAATTACTACAACTGAATTCAAGATCTGGAATATTCCTCTAGTGGTTGTAATCAAATCAAGTTTGATTTCTTTAGCTGCAGCCAGTCAAGAAAGAATTTAGCAGACCTGGAAAACAGCTTACATATTAAGAAAACTTCGTTGCCTCTAGATAGCTTGCCTATTTTTTTGTTGCAGGCAGGATATACATCAAGAATGAGTGAAGCTAATGGTCACATCCACCAAAGCAAGTATTGACTTAGCAGCAATATGGAGGAATTGCTCTGTCATGGCTGAGCCACGGTGAAATGTTAAAGAGGCACTGAGTTCCTCCAGGTGTGCAGTGAAAATGCTCTGCAACAGGCACGAGTGAAACTGGGAGGGCACGGGGAAGAAAGGTCACTGCTTCACCTACACAAAAACAGGAGCAGGTGGCCTTTTGCCTGTAGTAACTTGTAGATTCATCATGAAAGCCAAGAGCTCTGCCCAGTTGTGTCTTTGCATGTCAGGAAAGAGCAAAACGCTCAATAAGACAGGATCAACAAAATCATTGTGGCCTTTTTCTAAAGCAATAGATATTAATGAGTGCTAACTTCTGGGCAACCTTTTTTCCTGCTTTTAAGTAGAAAAATTAGATGAAAATGTATTTTGTGAAGAGTGTGCTGACACCCTCAGGTAATCTCCATCCTCTGTCCTCATCAATAATCTAGCACTCTACCTTCCCTGTTACATTACTGTCTGCAGTAATGCAATTCACTTCGGTCCCCTTAGATCCTATTAGACTCTCTCACATTACAAAATTCTTCCAGCTTTGCTCTACAGCGTTCTGGGATTGTTTAGTCTTAACTTCTGCTGCCTGTTTTCCTCAACTACAATTGTTTGCACAGGGATTGACTTTTGTGAATTGCACATTTAACCTCGCAGTGAGTCAGAAGATCAAAATTAATGCACGGGGGTATTGTTCACCAAAGCACCCTAATTCTGCTTCGAACACTGTTGAATGTACCTTGTGATAACAAATTCCACTATCTAAAGTACTTTCTTCTATCAGTCTTGATTTTGTTTTCTTTTAATTTCACTGCATGTGTCCTTTGAAAGGATAAATAGGCATGGGCAAACAGAAGAGCTTATTTCTACATATTATTCAATCCCTTATGTACCTCCTTTGTATTACATCTTATTTTTCTCCTTTCCAAAGTGAAACTGTCTTAATGTTTTGTTTGTTTGCCTTTCTAATGTGGAAATACTACCATATCTCATAATTTATTGCTGTTATTTGAGCAGATGTCTTCCAGGAATTCTCCACAGTTATTAATGGTAAGTCAGTCGTGCTCACTGATGATATCTAACTAACAGGCTCGATGTGCAGTAACACAGATGTCTCCTCTGGCTACTTGGGCAACATCAGGGGCTTAAAGTAGGCAGAAGAGGATCTCTGACAACACTCCTAAAAACTGCAGTAGAGAGTGGCAAAATGTGGAAAGCTCCTTTTTTTCCTTCATTCTGATCGCCAGGATGACTGTGAAATACCACTTTGCACCCAGTGTTCTAAGTTTAAGGAGCAAACTATTCCTGACTACTTAGCCGAAAGTGAGCCTGTGACAAACTCAGTGATGTTAGACTTCCTCTCTGATCTCCAGTCTTCCCTGATCTAATTCTGTCTAATCTTCAGTAATTTTCAGATTCTGAACTCTAGAACACCCACTGTTTGCAAACCTGACCCTTCCCATTTTTTCCACTTTACCGATTTTGTAGCATATTTCAATGCACTGAAACCTCCAATGCCCTGAAACTTCCAATGCCAGACCATCGTAAGCACAGCAACAATATGGTGTTAATCTTGTGATAATTATCTCAAACCAGTGCAACCTCATTCTTTTGACAGTTACTCCTAGTCTGCAATGGTAGATAAAAGAGCAAAATGGAATATTTTGATGACATCACGGCTCTTCTGTAACAGCCATGTCAGAGGGCCCAGAGGACAGAAAAAGATGAAGGTTGTAACTGGAGGAGATTGCAAAAAAATATAACACGATGCAGAACTGTCATTCAGACTCTTTTAATACATGGAACTAAGCATAAGTAGCATTACGAAGATTTACTGCTGTAAAAGCAAAGGAATTCATGTGCTTTCACAGCAGGGAAACTTTAGAGCAGTTAAAACCTCAGGTCTATTACAGGAGAATGCACTTTTTTTCTTATTTGGTTATCAGTTTTGCTTATTAGAAACAGATTTTCACTGAAAGTCAGGGTTTTCCCTCATTGTCCCCCAGATTCCTGCATTACTGTTCCTGCAGTGCAAATGTAAGTCTAAATCATGCATTTAACAAAAATGAGAAGGTCCAGATGGGTCCTGCACTGCTGCAGAAAGGTCTGGACAGGAAAACACTGGAGCTCCAGCCTTTCTTTCCAAGGCCCAGAAGGGTGAAGGGGCAGAAACTCTGCAGACCAGAGGGTTTGCCAGGGAAAAGCACTGAAATTCATCACTGCCTTATCACTTTGGAGACGCTTTCTGTCCTGCCTTGTGCTCCATTTTCAAGGGCTATAAAGTACTTCTGTTCCAGGGCACTGCACTTGGATATTAAATTCTCATCACAAACATGATGCCATTTTTGATTTCAGCATTTATCTATCTTCTGTTCTTATATGGCCACACTTACCATAATATCTCATACTTCACAATCTTTAACACATTTCTTATCCCTCCAAAAAGCATGTATATGAAAGGTAGCTGAAAATAAGCAATAAACCATTTTAATACTGCTACCATCTGAGGCTATGGATCTGTGAGAATTTTCTTCTCATTAACTCTGGAATGCTATTCATAACTTTGAGACTGATAATGCTTAGAAAATGATTTTATTCAAGTGTCAACTCCTCCTTAATATATGTACTAGAAGTCTACAGTTCCAAAATGAGTCTTTTCCAGGACCTAAATACAGAATCCTTTCCTTAAACAAAAAACCCCAAAATCAAAACAAAAACAAGACCCAAACAAAAAAAAAAAAGTCTTAACGAAACAACAAAAAAAACTTAGAGCTGTTACAGAAGTCACATTAATAAAAACAAGGCCTACCTTTCCAATCTTTTATTTATTTTAAAAGATTGGTATCAAGTATTAGTAGTGATATTTAATCCATCTATAGATTTTGCTATTGTCTGCACTGGCATATCATGTTCTCTGCAATTTCCTTTAAAAAAAAAAAAAAAAGATAAATCAAAGCATTTTGAGAATGCTGTTTCTTTCCAGATCACTTAGCATGACTTTTCTTTGAAATTGTAAAATTAAAATAAAGAAAGCCAAGAGATACATTTGAGCCACTGCTTTCTTTTGGAGGCAATTAAAATGTTCTGTCCTCTCTACAGAGGTACTTGTGAATTTGGAAAGAATATTTAAAGCCTGAAATCCCCTCACAGTCTGAGGCAGAAACAACTTGCAGTTGCCAAGACAGAAAATCAGACTATTTTGGTGTTGTATGTGATTGCAAATACCCTGAGAACAACTGAGCAGCAAAGACATTGGGGAATATCCTGATGTGATCAAAATGGTGATGAAGATCAGGGGCATAAATTTGAGTTGGTTCAGTAATGAAAGTAGAAGGGTAGGAATGAACAGACAGCTTCAGATGAGTGTGCAGACAAGTCTCCAAAGATGGCACCAGTCAGAATATACCCCACGCTCCACGTCTCACCCACAGAAGACATTAAAACAGGGTGCTCGAGTCAAAAGGGCCCAGATGACTACAACAGGACATGGGTGAATTGCATCAACGGAAAAAATTTAAAAAAAGAAAAAAGAAAAAGGAAAAAGAAAGCATGGAAATTCAGTGCTTTTTAGCTATTCAGCCCTGGGGCTGTATAAAATTTGATTGTGACCCCTTTGCTGAAGAGAAGGCTCTCTCAGCACCTTTCTGCAGGAGGTCCAAGAAGCTGGAGGAACCTGACACATCCCGAGCTTCACATTCCTCCTGGATGCCCCACAGTAGTGCTGTCCTCACCCGTGACCTCTCTGCTTCCCTGCCCCATGCTGGACACTCACACCACTGCTCCATCACCCATTACCGTCACCATCTGCCCTTCAGGAGGCAGAGGCGAGGAATTGTATTTTGTCTACTATGTAGCACTTTTGGTACATCCCTGCAGCTCCCCGACAACACCACAGTCCCTGCAGGGAGTGCCAGGACAAGGGGTCTGGAAGTAGGAAGGTGAGAGAGAAGATCCTGAGAAATTTATGGGACGAGCAGGGATGAGGGACAGGATTAGCAACAAGAGAGCACAGTCTTGAGGCACCAGGTGAGTTTTAGGTTGGACATTAGGAAGAATGTCATCACAGTAAGGGTGATGAAGCACTGGAATGGGCTGCCCAGGGAGCTGGTGGAGTCACAGTCCCTGGAGGTGTTACAGGAAAGACTGGGCACTCAGAGCCACGGTCTAGCTGACACGGTGGTGGTTCGGTCACAGGCTGGACTCGATGATCTCAAGAAGTCTTCCCAAACTGATTGATTCTGGGAGGACAAGAGGCCCTGTGGAGAGCAGTGAGGGCTGGAGGGGAAAAGGACACGGACTCTGCGGGGCCGCATGCGGCCAATGCCGCCATGGCGCACCGATGGCGCCGAGCGCGGGGCGGGAAGGGAAGGCACGGAGGGGAAGCCGCCCCCGAGGAGGGCGGAGCGGCCGCCGCGGGCCGGACGCGCCCCGGTTGCCGTGACAACGGCGTCGGCCGAGCCCGAGCGGCCCGGACGCGGCGGGCCC
>WBMZ01009658.1:56051-79088 GCA_013400975.1 Atrichornis clamosus | reverse complement strand
GGGCGGGAGGAGAGGGGCGGCCCCGGCGGGAGCTGCGGGCGGTGCCGCTCCGCCCCCGGGACGGGCCGGGACCGGACGGGCCGGGGGCGGGCGGCGCGTTACGGGGCAGACCCGAGAGCGGCGAGTTCCGTCCGTGCCGCAGCCGAGCGGCCGGAGAGACCCGGGCAGCGGGAACGTGGCTCGAGTGCTGGTGGCTCCAAACTTTATCCCGAGCCCCTCCATCCCGGGTGATGCCGGAGCCACCGAAGTGCTGGGAAAGGGGCGGCAGAACGCCCGAACCTGGGGAGAGCTCCGTGAACCGACTTGGAGCCGGGCGCTTCCGCGGAGCCCCGAGTGAAATCCCGAAATGGCGTTAAACTGCAGGATTAAGGCACTGCACACCTCGCACCTGCCCCGTCCCGGTGTCTCGGTCCCTGCCGGGGCTCCCCCATCGCCCGGAGACCGGGATGGGGCAGTTCCCACTGCGAGGAGGGACGAGCCGAGGGCAGGAGAGCGGGAGCATCCCGCGGGATGAGGTGAGGACAGGACAGCGGGAGCATCCCCGCCAGTGACGGGGAAACCGAGCACCACAAAGGAAGAAGAAACGGAACCAAGCTCAGCGCGAAGGAGGGGGTGCTCAGGGGCTTCAGATCCTGTCCAAAAGCACAGCGATATCCCGAAATTCCCTCACTGCCAGCGGCTGCTTGGCCGCAGCTCCTCGGCGAGGGAACAGCTGCTTTTCCAGGAAATCCAAAGCGCGGGGGGATTCTCCAACCACTGAATTACACTTCTCTTTTCCGAGGAAGAAATCACTTCGGGCTCAGATCAGAGCCCTGCCCGGCCCGGGCTGAGGAGCCGCTGCTCGGCTGCAGCCTCTGGGGTCAGCGGGTGCAGTGAGACGAGCACCGAAACACGGGTGGGCAGAGAAGTGCTTGCGCTGAGTTATTTTGCTTGCTTCTATGATACCAAAACAGATCTGGGAAGTCACACATCAAGCACTCGGGCCGGCACAGTTGTAACCCCGGTTACAGAGCGGTTATTTTCGGCTCCCTCCGAAGCTGTGAGGTTTCACCGTGCATCTCCCCTCGGGGGCTTTCTCTTTTCCTTTCATTTATGCCCGTTTTCTTCTGGATGGCCTTTTCTTTCTCTTTTATTACCAAAACCTCATTAATCCTCAGTTTCATCTTGGAAATGCTCGGCAAAAACTCCTTTGAGGAGAGGCACAACCCTCAAACAGCACCTGATGGTTCAGCCCACAGCAGTGACAGGGGCATTTTTAATAATTCATGATTACAAGGGTTGCACTTAATGCTTCTCTGATTTGGAAATTAACACCAGAACTGAAGGCTTAGTCCTGGTCCTTTCAGAGCCCCAACAACACCCAAATTGCCCTGACAATGTTTTTATGACTAACAGCTCATTCTGAGAACAGTCAATAACTTCACAACTAAGCCCCAGCGGGCTCCACTCTGCATAAATTTGCATATTACTGAGTGGAGCCAACCACAGGTGCGAGTGGGGGGGGCCGTTCCATGCTTTACATCGAGCAGCAGCAGGAAAAGGGATTCATCCTCCCCATCGAGCCCTTTCTGCTGTCCAGTGCCCTAAATTCCCTTAAATTCGTTATTCCAAAGGCTCAGGCTCATTGGGAATGACAAGCTGGGGCTGGTGCTGCTGAGCTCAGCCAGCCCCAGCATTCCTGCAGATCATTCCATTCTGGTATGGAATCATGGAATAGAATCATGGAATACCCTGAGCGGGAAGGGAGCCACAAGGATCATCGAGTCCAACCCCTGTCTCTGCACAGGACAGCCTCAAAAATCACACCACGACCCATGGGAATCCACCCTGGCACATCCTGGAGGAAGCTGATGTTTTTCTCTCACAAAATAACAGCTCAGATTTGGGGTGGGCTGGAACACCAGAGTTTTCCTGGTCTCTGTATTCAGCTCTGAAATTTGTGACTTTTTCCCAATGCCATTTTGAAATAGAAGGAATAGAAGGAGCAGCAGCCTGGCTCCTCCCGTTACAATCCCATTCAAAAATTACCTGCACATGAAGAGCAAAACCCACCTCCAACAGCAAACAGATCCCACCGAGACCTTCCTCCATCCAGCTGAGGAGCTCACACGGAGTTATTGGGGAATTTCACCAGGCAGCAGCCTTGGGGGCAATGGAGATCATTGAACCAAGATTATTTTGGAAGCACAGCTGGTATTTTTAGCCTGGAAAACGAGGCCCTGCTTCCCTTTCTGGAGTCCCTCCTCCTGTGGCCAGCCGGGCCGGGCTCTGCTGTGCCAGGCAGGGGGATATTGCAGAACCCACTGCCGGTTGGGAAAGAAAGGGGTTATTTTGATCCGTGGAGATGGATTTGCTTCACCCCCACAAGTTGTGCAACCCTCGGGCTGTCAGCAGAGGAGACAACGGCGCTCGAGGCTGCCCAGGCTCGTCCAGGCTCCCAGAGCTGGCCCAGGGCAAGTGGGGAGGCTCCTGTAGCACCTTTGGGTTCCCACCAAAGCCTTTGCTTTGCAGCCAGGCTGCTTTCCTAGTTCCCAGTGTGCTCCCAAGCCATGCGGTGAGCCAGAGAGCTGGGAAATACAAGCATAAGGCTGGGAATGTCTCCAGAACTCACCTGGCCTCTCAGATGGCAGGAGGCACAGGGATATGCCAAGGGAAGACCAGTCCAGGGGGGCACAGGCAGCCCCAGGCTCAGCAGCTCTCCCAACATTCACCCCCCATCCAGGGGCCTCTCAGAGACGCCCGGGCACTCCTGAGCTCGGAACTGCCTCACTCCCCTTCCCACGCTTCCCCTTCCCGCTGCAGGCGGGAGCATCTGGAGCAGCCAGAGGCCACGCGGGTGGTGGCTGTGGCAGGTGAGGAGTGACTGGGTTTCGATCAGACGAGAGAGAGCGACGTTCCCGCAGCGGAGCGGCCCCGGCCCGCCCTGCTTTATGGAGCTGGGAAGCTGGGCTGCAGCCAGCTCTCTCCTGGCACGGGGCTGTCCTCCCCAGAGCCCTGCGAACAGAAAGCTGCCCGGCATCTCCCCGGTGGTGTGCAGAGGTGACCGGGAGAACAGCCGGCTGTTCCACTGGCCTCAGCTCCAGCGTGGTGCTGGTGACACCGCAGAGCCCCGCATGGCACTGCCCAATGTGCACCGAGCCCACTTGGTGCCCAGGCAGGGCTTAGCAGCTCCTCCCAACCTCTACCTTCCTAGCACAGACTTTCCCCTTTTCCCCCCATTTTTTCCCTGCTGGGGGTGGAATTTAGGATGCTCGGGAGGGTTGGAGTCTGACCTGCTGATCCTGCCAGCAGCAGCGGGACGGGCTGGCCCGGCAGGCAGGTGGGCGAGTTGCTGACTGGGGCACAAGAGAGCTTGGTGCCTTTTTTATTTGCTGATGTACAAAACGAGAGCAGCAATCACACCCTGAGTTGGGCAACGCGCGGGAGGAGACGCTCCGGGAATACGGGAGCGGGCGCTGGGGCCTTGGGATGTGTCCTGAGCTCTGAGGGGTTTGTGTGCCGCATCCCAGGGGCTCAGCACGGCTCTAGGAGAAGGAAATGTGGCCAGCAGGTCCTGGCCACGCTGGGCAAGCATTAGCCCACTCCTGGTGGGTTTTAGCCCCGGTTGCATCTTGCCTGGGATTGCCTGGGAACACCGGCACGGCTGCAGGGCCCCCACTCAGCATTTGAACTTCCTGACTTTCATTCAGTAAAAGTCAAATCATTCCTATTTAAATGCAAATCGGGGAGCGTGCAGACACTCTGCGCACAGGAACTTATATCATAAATAGGTTTTCTCCTCCACAGCCCCTTGTCTTGCCACACCTCTGCCTACGCCACGGTGGGACCACCCTCTGCAGGGACCTGGAGAGCTCAGAGCACCCTCAGGCAGCCCAAGTGGCAGAAGCTGCCCCCGGCCACCCCATTTCCCCACCAGCTTTTCCCCTTTGAACTGAGGGGTACAGTGTGCTCAGCAGCCCAAAAGTTTGTTTTAAATAGACACTCCTTGAATAAGACCGACAAAAATACCCCCATGTCCTGCTGCCGGGTGTGAAACCACAGCGCAGCAAAGAGGAACCGTCGACTTAAAAAAAAAAAAAAAAAAAGAGTAAAAAATAAGAATAATCGCACTTCTGCCTCTCTCAGCCTCCCGCTGCTGTTGCGCAAAGCGAGCGGGGACGGGAGGGAAGGGGCGATGCCGGGTGCGGGGGCTCGTCCCGGGTCTGCATTCCCGGGGGATCTCTCCGGGTCCGGAGCCCCCCGGGCACCTTCCCCCGCTGCGCTCGCCGGGCTTCGGTTACGGCCCCAGGGGAGAGAAAAACATTTGCTTTAAAAACAGGAAAATGTGATTGTCAAACCACAACAATGGGCCGGGAAGGGGCCGCGGCAGCTCCGAATTTCGCTCCAAAACACCCAGCGAGTGACTCAAAGTTTCTGCACCGAGCCCCGGCGGCCCCGCGCCCCCTCCCGGCTGCGGCCGGCGCTCGGCGGCCTGCAAGAAACCTCCAACAGAGGCTGCCCTCCCTGATAACGAGGTACCAAATCCACCCCAAATCGTTCCCGGTGGCGTTTGCAGGCACAGGAGAACCTGGTGGGCTCCTCACGGCACCCTGAGCAAGGCACAGCCCAACCTGGAGAGAGACTTTTTCCAAGAGCAGTGAGAGGACAGGGGGAATGACTTCGCACTGCCAGATTTAGGTTGAGTTTTAGGGAGAAATTCCTCCCTGTGGGGATGGGGAGGCCCTGGCACAGGGTGCCCAGAGCAGCTGGGGCTGCCCCATCCCTGGAAGTGTTCCAGGCCAGGTTGGACAGGGCTTGGAGCAGCCTGGGATAGGGGAAGGTGTCCCTGCCCATGGCAGGGGGTGGAACGGGATGAGTTTTAAAGTCCCTTCCCACCCAAAGCATTCCATGATTCTATGAACTTGTACCAGAGTTTCTACAGGTTTCTGCTGTTTTAACACAGCCTTAAAAGCAGCACCCAGCTGGCAATCCCCTGCAAGTCCATCACGCCTGCGCATTGACCGCTCCCTCCTCTTCCTCACCTGTTCCATTAGAGAAGCTCAGACCAAACAGTCTCACTGCAAGGCGCTGTAGAAGCCCATAGCAGCTTGCAAATGTCACTGGGAATTTTCTTTTTCCCTTTATGTAATGCCCAGAGCGTTTGTAGCCAGAGGAAGAAAGAATAATTGGCAAAGCCGTGTTTTTCTAAACACAGGAGAACAAACAAAAGCGTCTGGCACGCTCTGGAGACGTTGGTATCAGAGGCTGTCACCCCCCAGGGGTGACACAACCTCCCCGGCCACCTCCAGAGCCCATCCCAGCCCTGCTGCCTGTCTTGCACTGGGTGAGAGAGGAGAGACCCAGCTGCACCTCTCCTGCTCCTTCCTAACCCCCTGTGATTGACTCTAATTTGCACTAATTGCTGGCCACCATCACCTGTTCCCAGCTGTTGAGAACAGCCCTGGAGGTGTTTCCTCGGCCTGGAAGCAGCTGTAGGAACCCTGGGACTGAAATCTTCCTGCCACATGAGGTCTGCAAAGTGCCTCCACTTTCTCCCCCACTTCTCAGCAGCACCCCGGCATGGGCTCCGTTGTCCTTGTGCCGTGTCCCCTCCCTGTCCTTTCTCTCTGTCCCCCTCAAAGCCGGAGGGGAGGGGCTCGAACACAGCTGTGCTGCCGAGGGCAACCACCCAAAGGTCGCCTCAGGCCCTGAGGTTCAGCTCAAGGGTCCTGATACTTTAAAGGTGCCAACTCTTCCAGTTTGTGTCCTGGTTCCCGAGCCAGGCTCCCCGAGCACGGGCTCAGCTCTCTGCACAGTCCAGAGAGCCAAAACCAGTTGGTTTTAGTGGGAAATTCCCGGGAGGGGGTGTGGGAGCGTTTCACCACTTTCAGCACTTTTGAGATAGGACAAAACTCAACAAATTCTTCCATCACAGCGTCCCTCCCCCAGTGCTGTCCTGGGCTGCACTTCTCTGTCTTGATGCAATTTCCCAACCCATTCACAGAAAGAGAGCCAAGAAGTGCCAGGGCGTGGCAAGAGAAGGGAGAAAAGCTGGAAAAATGCCTTGGGATGAAGGAAGTGGAGAGATGCTCCCCAAGTCCTGGCTCCAGTGGGTCCCCCTGGATGAGGGGAGCTGGATGAGGAGACTGTCACGGGCTGTGTGGTGAGGAACTGATGGTGACAATGAGCAAGAACCACTTGCCCTGTTGTCCATCCCCTTCCCGGCTGATGTCCACCAGGAGATCCTCCATGTCCAGCCCTTTATGTCCATCCGAGCATCTCACAGCTCCTTAAAACACCAGAGGCTGGACCTGCCCAGGGGATGGGGATGGCAATCTCGGGCTGCCCAGGCAGGGGCCCTCAGGAACAACACAGGACAGGCCACACAGGACGGGCCCATGGCAGGTGGTGGAGCTTTGGGGTGCCTCCCAACCCAAACCATTCTGTGATGAAGGTCCCTAAATCCCTGCGTGCCCTGCCCAGGGCACGGTCTGGGTCCTCTGGGCAAACACCCCCCTCGAGCAGGCAGTGAGCAGAGCAAACACAACCCCAGCAACCCACCCGAGCCTCCCCTTCTCCACACCTCTCCCTTCGCGCCCCTCCACCTCCACATCTCCTCGGGGCAGCTCAGGCCCGGGGATGCCCAAACCCGTGGGCAGCGCCGGGGAGCGAGAGCACGGAGATGTTCAGCAGAGAGCAGGGGACACAGAAAGCCCCCTGCGACGTTCGAACACAGGGATGGGTGGGATGAGGGGACCTGGAGGGTACCTTTGTTGTCGGAGCTCATCTGCCCGCTCGGAGCTGCTGCTGCCCTTGAGGCTCCTGTCCCTGTCCTGTGGCACGTGACGGTCCCCAGGCAGGGCCACGCTCCGGTGAGGTCGGTGCCGTGCGTGGCGAGGAGCCCCAGCCCCGCTCTGGAGCTTTTCTCCTCGGCACAGTTTCCATGCCTGGTTTCAGAATGACGGGCCCTGGCGCGACGCTGCCCTCGCTCGCCGCACGAGCGGCTCTGCCTCGCATCCTCTCGTTTTACTCTCACACCCAGCTGGGGACCAGCCGCTTTCAAAACAAAATGAAGCTGCCAGAAGCTCCTGGGGCTCCACCAGCCTCTTGCAAACACTTGGAGCTGCTGTGGAAAAATGGGCTGTTTCCATGAAAGCTCCCGCTGGCATAACGGGTCACCCGGGGATTCCCGGACAATGAATGTCCCGGGAGCAGATGCAGCAGGATGCCCGGTTTAACATCTGGGTGGCAGGGGAGGCTAAAATTGGAGCAGCCGTGGAGCCACCCACACTCATCCAGGAAGGGAAAAATCCCTCAATTCAAGGAGTTCCAGCCTAAAGCTCAGATTTCCCACAGACGCCACCCAGACCAGGGATTGGTTCCATTCCCGAGACATGGAAGGGGAAAGGGCTCACTGTCCCCCCAGTTCTGCAAGGAGGGCACTGCGGGAGGCCAGAAAAGAGCAGGAATTGTCCCAACTCTCCTCGCTGCAGGAGGAGAACCTGGGCTGGTTCTGCTGCAAGGACCCCGTGGCTCAGACAATGGGGCCGTGTCTCCCCCCACCAGGCCAGTGCAAATTGGCTCTCTCCCTGTAATTGCCCTTCTGTTCACAAGCACTGATGTGTGCTTTTAGGCTAAATAACGTTTATTTTAGGTTAAAGGCAAATGGCAAATCAGGAGAGAGCCCAGGGGAAGCTGTCACGAGGCACCAGACTTGTCTCTCTCCCCTGCCATGAAATGAATTGACTCCCACTCAGGGGCAGCCCTTACCTAGGAAGGATCTGGACTGGAAGTGATCCCAGGGCCATTAAGTCCAGGGTTAATTCCCACATGAACTGAGACGGTGCCAAACTGTCCACAGCAGTCCATCCCTGCATCCCATTCCTGGAGAATTCCCCACTGTTGTGTTTATTGGCTAAGAGCAAAATCCACTGACTGTAACTTGGTACATGGAGAGAGCAGGAGAGGTTAAAGGCACAAACAGCAACAGAGCTGCTGCTATTTTGGGGGATAAAACTCACAAGGAAAAGTGTCCAGTCGCCAGTGAAGAAAGACCCAAATCCAAGACTGCCCCTGAGAAGACCCAGGGATTCAGTCTCATAGGTAAGACAACCTGAGCCGTGTAATTTTCCTTCATTTTACATCACCAAGGTACCAGTGAGAGGCAGATAAACGAGACATTTCCCAACAGAAAAAGGTTTTTAAGAAACATAGGGTCAAATTATCTTCTTATGCAACACTGCTGTAATTTAGAAAATCTAAAGCTGCAGGACATAAATCAACCACCAACTGCCTGGGGCTAAAGAGAAACTTCCTCTGGTAAGAACCCATTGCGTAAGTGCCTCTAACGGGAGCTCCTGCCTCCCAAAATCTCTGCTAGAAAGGGGTGACTGGGCTGCGGGGCTGGGTCTGGAGGATCCTTTCTGTGCCCTTTTGCTCTGATCCATCTTATTGTCCCTTCCTGCAGCCCACGAGCACCAGGGACAGGCACGAGGCAGGTCCCAGCCCCGTGCTGGGGCTACGGCCACGCTCGGCTCAGGCCGAGGTCGGTCCCGTCACCATCACAGCCCCTTCCGAGCCCTGCACTGAGCACCAGGGACCAAACTGAAACTGGGGAAATTTAGGTTCAAGAAATGGAAGAAATTCCTCCCTGTGAGGGTGGGGAGGCCCTGGCACAGGTTGCCCAGAGCAGCTGTGGCTGCTCCATCCCTGGAAGTGTCCAAGGCCAGGTTGGACGGGGCTTGGAGCAACCTGGGAGAGTGGGAGGTGGGACCATGACAGGGGGTGGGACTGGATGGGCTTTTAAGTTGCCTCCCAGTCCAAACCAGTCACGATTCTCTGACTTTAGCATCTTCCCCTTCCCCAGCTCTGACTCAGGTCCTGGAAGCTTTCAGCCTCTGAACTCTTCAGCCTCCCCTGGCACTGGCCACGACCCCACATGTCCACCTGGCCACTGGACACCAGCTCCAGGCCCAGAGCTGCCCAGCAAGGTCCCCATCCCCGAGCAGCTGTTCCTGCCTCACTTTCCACCCTCCACGGCATCCCCCAGCCCATCAAGGAGCTCAACTGACCCACACCGGCCACTTCTGGCTGAAATTTGGATTATTCATATTTTAACCCTTGCCTTACTCCCCCCTCCCACAAACGAGAGAGACACCAAGAGAAATCCCAGCGAGGGGCAGCCACCAGCCTGTGGAGCACCAAGTTGTGCCAGAAAAGGCCCCGGGCGGGGCAGGGAAAGCCGGGATTTGGGTGCCCCCAGCGCGGGGTCCGTGCGGGGCCGGGACCGGCGCTGTTTGTTTGGGGACTGTTCTGCCGCGGTTATTTTTAGCCGGTGACGCCCGGGGTATTTCGCTTCAGGACGTCCGGTCTGAGCCTCTTTCTGGGAATCCCAAGTTCTCTAATTGTAAACAGCCCCATTGAGCCGCTCGGAGCGCGAGAGGCCCCGTCAGGTGTGAGTCAAACAGGAAACTGCTGCTGCTGCACAGGCAGAGAGGGTTTAACCATGAAAAAGTGCCCTGGAGTCGCGGGCAGCACCCGGCCCCACCGCCCTGCCCTGCCCCGGGGGTTCGCCCGGCTGGGGTGCTCAGGATGCTGCCCAGGGGATGGGGCTTGGCTCTGCACCGCCCAGGGTCCCCCCCAGGCCCAGCAGCGCCTGTGCCACCCCTGCTGGAGGATGAGGCTTGGCTGATTCTGGGCCCCAGCTGCTGCTTTTGAGAGTGTTGTCACTGTGGGAAAAGGGCTCCGGAGCTTCGGAAAGGTCCTTGGGTGAGGATGAGGCACTTCAGGGACTTCTCTCCCTGCCACCCCCCTTTGTGTGAGCTCAAAACACGAACGTGAATTGAGGCAGCTTAGAAAAATCAGTACTAAAACAGGCTGGGAGAGCTGGAGGTGCTAAACCTGGAGGAGAGAAGGCTCCAGGGAGAGCTCAGAGCCCCTTCCAGTGCCTAAAGGGGCTCCAGGAGAGCGGGAGAGGGCCTTTGGACAAGGGATGGAGTGACAGGACACGGGGGAATGGCTTCCCACTGCCAGAGGGCAGGGTTAGATGGGATATTGGGAAGGAATTCCTCCCTGGGAGGGTGATGAGGTCCTCGCACAGGCTGCCCAGAGAAGCTGTGGCTGTCCCAAGCCTGGAAGAGTCAAAGGCCAGGTTGGATGAGCTTTAAGGTCCCTTCCAACCCAATTCATTCCATGGTTCTATGGCTGGGACAGGATGGAGGAACAGCAGAGAGCAACGTTTCCGAAAGGGACCGAGAGGAGGGTGCTGTAAAGCACCTAAATCCGGTAGGAACATGAGTTATGTGGAGCATCCACAGGGGCTGTGACTTCCAAGACACCTCAGCACACAGGAGAAGCTCCCGGGAGCAGCAGCGGCACCAGCAAAGGCGGGAATGTGCACGTTGTGCCCATCTCTTATCTGAGTCATTTCAGTGTCTCAGGGGAAACCCTGGCACTGATAAACAGCTCCTGCTCCCGGCCTCCGCCTTCACCAACCGAAATCTGGAGTCTATTTTTAACCCCAAACACCCACTGCCAGCGGGGGAGGCTGCAGCGGGGTTCAGGGGTCAGTTGGCACCGTGGGGACAGGACGGTGGCACTGCCAGCCGCGCTGTGGAGCCTGAGCTGCCTCCTGGTGCTGCCCACCGGGGTGATCCGGCTGTGGCACTGCCAAATTATCCACCAGAGCGAGGCCAGAACAAGCCCTGCAGGCACTTGGTGTGTCCCCCACGGGGTGTGCAAAACCAAACGGCTCCAACTTTTCATTTCCCAGCACATCCCCCACAGGTGACCCTGCCCGGCGCCACTGCCTTCCCAGAGCTGGATCCAGAGCAGCCTGGCAGAGGGGCCGGGAACTGGGAAAGGCCTCCAGGGGGGAGAAAGGGTCTGGAAACAGCAGGAGAAGCAGCTTTCTCCTTTCCCAGCCAAACTGGGAGCAGGAAGAGCAGGGTGAGAGAAAGTGTCAAAGCCTGAGCCTGGGGGACTGAACCTGCCACCAGTTTGGAAGGGAAGATGGGGCAGCCACTGCTTCTCTGGGCAGCCTGTGCCAAGGCCTCCCCACCATCCCAGGGAGGAATTTAAGGAGGAGGTTGCCTCTCCTCGGGGTGTTCCAGCCCACAGCAGAAAGCTCAGAGCCCAGAAATAACTCGGGAGACATAAATCAGCCTCGTAACCCCAAGAAACCGGTGCCCATTTCCCCGCCAGGGAGTCTCAGCCCAGGCGGCCGTGGCAGGGGGGTCCTGCCTGTCCCGGGGCCGCAGTTCCTGCTCCGGCTGTTTCTGCTCCAGTGCAGAGATGTGCTATAAAACCTTCATTTCCTGACACACATGGGATGAGGCCAAAGGGTCGTGTTTTGGACAACCTGGCTTTTCCATGGCAACCGGCAATGATGTCACCGACGTGCAATGGTCCGGAGCGGCCTGGGGAATGGAGAGCTCTCCAGGAACGGGGCAGAGGAGGGGGCTGCGACGGTGGGGGACACGCTTGCACAGGGCTGGGGCTGCATGAGAGCAGCCCAGGCAAAGTTTTCCTTGGATGGCTCCGAGCACAAGTCCCGGCTGAACTGCTCCGGGGCCGGAGCAGCTGCGGCCGAGAGCGTCCTGCCCTCTCCCTCCTCCTCCAGTCTCATCCCTCCCTCTGCGCATCCCCAGCCGCTTCATCCCCCTGCAGCCAGAAGGCCCCAGACAGCTGCTCTTGCACAACTCTGGCTAAAACCTCCGGCCAGCTCCTCTCCCGGCCATCCCCTTTCCCGGGGCAGGGGCATTTGCAGGACGAATCCCTCCCGCCCGTGCCGCGGGGGGTGGGAGCGGCGCTGCTCCCCCTTCCCCGGCCGCTTTGTTCCTGCAGCCGCTGCCTCTTCCCAGCACGGACTCCCTCCCGGCAGGGGAGCCCCTTCACAACAGCCAGATAAATAAAGCCTCGGGCAGAGTCACATCTGCCGCCCCGGGGCTCTCGCGGCTCCGTGCCGCAGTGTCCGTCTGTCTGTCCGGGCTTCCTGCGGCCGGAGCCACCCGATACTGCGGCACTGCAGCTCTGGGACGGGGCTGGGCCAGAGCCTGGCTGGGTTTGCTCCTGGAGGCCGCCAGGATGAACTCGCTGAGCGACAACAGCCCCGAGTGCTGGGAGCTGCCAGGGAGCCGCGGCTCTGCCTGTTTGGGATGCGACGGGAACACCCACACAGCTGTGAAACCTCGGCTCCAATCCCATCCCTGACTCCTCTCCGATGCTTTCTGGGACTGACCTGAGCACGTGGGTGGAAGGGACCTTAAAGATCCTGTTCCACCCCCTGCCAGGGGTAGGGACACCCCCCACTATCCCAGGTTGCTCCAAACAAACCAGCAAGAAAAGGTTCACTTCCAGGTGCACCTCAACAGAACCAAGAGATCTGAGGCTAAATGGACCCATTTTCAGCAAACAGCATCCCCCCCTCTGCCGAGTGCTGACTCCGGGCTCTCCACGTGTCCTTCCCACAGGGACCCAACGCCACCAGTGCCGCTCGCAGGGGGAGGGGAAAAAAAGGAAAAAAGAGAGAAAAAAACCAAAACAACACCACGTAAAACCTTCCAAAAATGCTGCACGAAAAGTGACCACTCAGCAGAGCGAGGTTTCCTGCACAGTGAGAGTTGGCCGGGGAAAGAACAGGAAATCACTGCTTCCTGCCTGCAGAGGAAGCGCCTATCTCATGCCCGTGATCAAAAACAAACAGCACTTCAATTAAACAAACAAAGGACCGAAAACTTCAACAGCTCCAGCCTGGGCCGGCTCCAGCCACGGGGAAAGGCATCCAAAAATCAGAGGTTTGTAACCTTGAGAAGGCCCTTCATGCCCTGCCCCTCGCTGAGAGTGCGGGGAGCAGGAGGGGCCAGGCACCCCCTGGCCGTGGTGCCACTCCAGGGACATGGGAGAGGTTCCCACTCTCAGGTTTGGGGATGGAGCACGTCCATCCATCCATCCCAGTGCCTATCCATCCATCCCAGTGTCCATCCATCCATCCCAGTGTCCATCCATCCATCCATCCCAGTGTCCATCCATCCATCCATCCCAGTGTCCCCCCCAGCCGAGCCCCAAAGCTCTGGCATTGCTCATTCCACACATTTCCAGTGCTCTGGGCTTTTCCAAAGCCAGGCTGGCTGGAGAAACTGCTATCCCAGCGTGAAAGTGAGCACAGAAAGGAGGAAATGAGAAAGCCCAGGTTGTCCTGGGGCTGTGTTTGAAAGGCAGAGCCTTCCCATCCCACTGAGCCCAGGGAGGGACCTGGGGACCTCCGAGGCTCCATCTCCTCCTGCTTCACCCTCAGTCCAGGGGTGCAAGTGCAGCCCCCCAAATCCCACCTCACTCTGCTGGAGGTTTGCACCGGGATGGGTTTCACAGGCACAAGGAATTTTCCTCCCGTGCATTTTGCATTTAAAAGATGCCAAAGCAACAGCAAAGCAGATCCAGCTCCAGACTGAGGGAATAACAATTCCAGAGTCACCGATAGCCCCATGATGTCTTGGACAGCCAATTTCCAGGATGGGGGAATGTGTGTGGCCACAAGGGTCTTTCTGTGTGGTCACCACACAAAACCTCATCATTTAGCACTTTGCTGGCGATCTGAGAACCATCAGGTGCAGCCACCACTGAACGCTGAGCTCAGACTTGATTTTTGTTGCCTCATTCACCTGGTTTGTTCAGGAAATAAATAACTTTACCTCTTTCCTGGCATTATGGCTGCTCCCTGGTTTTATATGCTTTGAAAGTAAACTTCCTGATGAGTTAGCCAGCCCCAATTAATACATACTTAAAGTGCATCTTCCTGACGATGCCAACACAGAGCATGGCTGTGTCTGTCCAGGAGAGAGGTACCGACAGGCAAATGGAAATAAAGTCCTGGAATAATTTAGGTTGGAAGAGGCCCCCAAGACCATCCAGTCCAGCTGTTAATGTCACCGCTGGGCACCTGCGGTTTCCTATCCCTGTGCACCGCGAGGGAGCTCAAACACCTCAATCCCAATTTGCCAACAATCCCAGGTGGCCATTTCCAAGCGCTTTGTCCCAGTTTCCCTTCCACGTGTGACAGCCGCAAGCTCAGCTCCACCACGGGAATGTGGCCATAAGGCCGGGACAATGAATGACAAAATCTCTGCAGTCCACCAAGAAGCCGAGAAGCTCCGTCAGGTGGGGCCCTGAGTGTTCCCAGGGATGGGGAGCCCAGCAGGGACAACACCTGAGGTCCAAGCACCAGGACAGGGCTGGAATCCAGAGCTCCTGTGCTGAAGGAAGGGCCTCTTTGGGTGTTGCCCTCTGAACACTCTGAGGCTTTTCAAACAATGTCTGATCCTTCCTCCTGCAGAGCCTGATCCTTGGCCTGGCGGATGAAAGCGTGGCTGGTGCAGTTCCATCCCTTGCTGGAAAATCCATGCAACATCCCTGGAAAGTTGATTGCTAATATGGAAATGCTGGCCCATTTCCTCATTGTGTGAGTGCCAGGAGCATGGATGAGCTCCTGGAGGCTGCCAGGAGGGGAGCAGGGCACAGAGGTGGAGGGACTTTCAGTGGTGGTGTTCTCATCGCCTCCTGAAAAGCGAGGGAATGCAATTCTGCCTCCAAAATGCTCCTTTAAATCTGAAGGCTTCATCTACATTGATATGGGGAGAAATGCCCATCCCAGCAGGAGCACAACAGTTTTGGGGGGTTCCTCTGGCCATGGAGCTGAGCTCTGTTCAGTGTCAAACCTGGAGATGCTCATTTCATCCCCCTCATTCTGCTACTTCAAAGCCCGGTTTTATCCCGGTCCTTCAGCTTAGTCAATAGGATTTAAGGTCAGCCTGTCACACTCACCTTAACCCCACAACTCCTTGTCCATTATCAGAAAAACCAGAGAGCTGCCCAAAAATGCTGATTTTAATAGAGACCAAGGGCAAGTGACACAAACAAACCCAGCTGCACTGGGATGGAGGGAAAACACTCCAAGAAGACCAGAAGCAGGATTTTATGGAGAGAAAAACTCAAAACTCTCACTCACCTACTCTGAGTTTCCCCACAACAGACTGCACAGGCTCTCTAAGTGACTTCTGCACAAGCCACGAGTTCTGCAGGTCTCCTAAAGAACTTCCAGTCGTGTTTTGAGCAGTTTCTGTGTTGCAGAACCCAGGAGAACTTTCAGATTTGTAGCAGAAGATCACACCATGCTCCCACAGCTACCTGGACCAACACAGAGCCCCAGACAGTCTCAGTAAAGCCCTAACGAGCAATAAAAGTGTTCTTTTATGCCTTGTTTGATCATTCCCTGTTTATGAGGCCCCAGATCCTATGAATCATGTTTTATCACAGGCAGCAGACACTGGAGACCGATGAGATGAAGAGGAGAAACTCAAAGAGGGGGGCACTGAGACATGGGGGCCACTGGATAACAACATCTGGGCTGCATTCAGTTGCATGAAATCCACTCTTCAGCCCAGGGGTCATCCCGCTTGGGCTGTTTGATCCACCAGCACACCACAGCCTCCCATGTGAACCAGTTACAGCTTCCTGGGAGGGTGACGAGAGGGATCCCAGCCTGGGAGGTGCACATGCAGCAGCAGCTCCATCACTTGTCCCAAATCCCCTAAACCAACACACATCAGGCTGCTGCCGAGATGTCCCATATTTCCCCTCCTGCTTTTTGTGCATGAAGCCATCCAAGCCGCTCGCTGGGGCAAAGCCAGACCCCAGACAAGGCTCACACGACACACGCTGTGTCTCTGCCCTCCTTCTGCACCCCCAGCACCCGCACAACACAGCCCGAGGCATCTCCCACCCGGTGCCTTCCCAAATTCCTCTTTTAGCATCCCCTGGACAGCACAGCCCCGAAGCCGCGGGGAAGATCTGCCTCCCGCAGCCCGGCGCAGTCACGCCTGATTGCATCATGTTTGTTTTTCTTTGCCTTTGAGGTCAGGATTCCTCCCACCTTGCCCAGAGCCAGGTTCTGCCCAGTCTCACGAGGCAGGGAGCCAGCGGTGACCCAAATCCAGGGACAGGGCTGGGTGGCAAAGCCTACTCCCGCACGAGTTTGATGGGAACAGCGTCCACGGGGACAGCGTCCGGCGGGCACAGCGTCAGCACTTCCTCGGGCACTGGTGGTTGGGTTTGGAGAGATTTTACACTCACAGCATCTGCTCCGGTGCTACCTGACCCCTCCGGAGCCGCGGAGCGGGGAGGGGACCCGGCGCTGCGGGAGGACCCCGGGAACGGCCGCGGGGCGGATGCGGGGACCGCAGAGCCACCCCCAGGCTACTCACCCTGGCTTTGTCCTTGCATCCAGAGGAATTAAAGCCCTTGGAGATGAGGTCTCATTGTTCAAGCCGTGCTTAGGGGAGGCAGCTGCTTTCTTTATATCTCAAGATTCACTAAAGTTCAGGAAGAGAGAGACAGAGAGAAAGAGAGGGGACGGCAAAGGGGAGGGACCGAGCGCAGGGCCCAGAGGCCGTATAGAATGACAATGGAAGGAAATGCTTTATCAAACCTAGAAAGCCAACCCTGCCCTGGGAACACAGAGGGAGAAAAAAAAAAAAAAAAGAAAAAACTTGCAGAAGAAAAGCGAGTTCAGCGGCCCCGGGTCCCTCCCTTGGCAGCGGAGCCCTCCCCCCCCAGCCCCTCACTCCCAACACAATGAGAGCGCCGGTGGAAGTCGTCAGGCTCAAACACTTTTTTTTCATTAAACAGAGAGAAGTTTCAGTTCTTTTTAGAAAAAAAAAAAATCCGACAACCAAACCCTGCCCGGGAATGGGAATGTGACGCTCTTCCCCCTCCCCCGGCTCCAGCCGTCCAAGTTTCTATGAGTCAAACGTTTGCAATGTGTTACCGAAATGTTACCAAGCTGGAATGCGGCATCCAGAGGGTTCAGCTCATAAAACTTTTGTTTGTTGGCCGGGGGAAAGTGTCACCGAATTCGGTTCTGCCTCTCCTTCCTTTTGTTTTTCTCGTCCCGGAGAGGGTTAAGTGGTTGTGCAGCGCTGACACCCGGGACGGTGGCGTTAACCCAGCGCTCCCTGTCCCAGTGAAAATTGGGCTGTTTAGAGGGAAATGAAGGGAAACGGGGCAGTCTGAGAGAGCAGGTGGGAAATGAGGACCTGGGAGAAATAAAACTGTACAGACACAGAATCCCAGAATGGTTTGGGTTGGAAGGGACCTTCTTGTTCCATCCCCTGCCGTGGGAAGGGACACCTTCCACTAGAACAGGTTGCTCCAAGCCCTGTCCCAGGGCACAGCCTGGGACAGATCTCAGCCACTGAAGCACAAGTTCCCAGACACAAGCTCTGGGATTCTGGGGTCAGAAAAGAACAGTTTCCTCATCTGACAGTCCTTAGGTTTGTCCCAAGATGGGAACTTTCATCCCAGACAGCGACTTCCTGGGCCCAGCACCTGCAGGGTTTTCCAGCAGCCTCTGCTCTGGATCTGCACAAATGCTGAGGGACACAGCATCATCCACTGGATCTCATGGGAACTGGGGCACAGCACACGGGCTTTGCAGCTCTGAGCTGTTGCTCTCCCAATGGGAGCAGAGCCTGGTCCGGGAAGAGTTCCTGAGGATAATGAGAGCAAGAAAGAACGCAGGAGAGTGGGGGAGAAACCCAGGGACTGTCCTTCAGCGCTTGCAAGCCTGAGTCTTTCCAGGAGGTGGCTCCTTCCACCTGGAATTCCCACGCCCAGTCCTTTCCAAGGTTGTAGCCTCCACCTTTCTGCAGGACCTTGTCTGCAGGGTTCCGCTCCAGGAGGAGACAGTGATGCTCCTCCTGCCTCCCCCGCTGTCACCCCGAGTCCCTTCCAGCAGCTGCTGGCCTAACGCAGGACCGGCTTCAGGCTCTGCCCTCGTCCGAGGGAAGGAACGTCTCCAGCGGCCAGGAGGATCCTCCCAGGAGCCTTCCAAAGGGATGGACTCCACCTCTTCCGCTGGAGCCGCCCTGCTTTGTGCAGAGAGCACAGAGCCCTCCCGAGGCAGGGCTGGGCTCCCTGCCCTGCTCCTGGGCTGCGGAGTCACAGTCAACCTGTCCTGGCCATTTCCAGCCCAAGCTCCCCTTATCCTTTCCTGCCAATGGGAACAATGGCAGTGGGAGAGAAGGAGCATCCTTCTCCCACCTCTAAAAGCCAAGTGATCCCAGTCCTGAGGAAGTCCCATGGGTGAAAAAACTTCTTCTTGGGATTTTTCTCACTCTCTTCTCAGAAAAAAGAACCTGATATCCCGAAAAAGGAAAAAAAGGAAAAGTAAAGATGACAGGGAAAGATCTGAGAGGAAAGGCAATGGCCATGGTCAAGATGTGCTGAGGGGGGAGCTTGGCAACCACAGCCACACAGAACTGAGTGCCCAGGACAGGGTCACTCCTGCTCCAGGGCTCAGCCAGGTCTGTCTAATGAGCCACAAACTTTTGCCTACTTGGATCTTTGCACCATTTGCAGATTTAGGTGTCAGGACAGGCAGGAATTGCCACCAGTGGAGCTGTTCAAAGGCCAGGAGGAGATAAGAGACACTGCCCAGTTTAACAAAGAGACATTTCCATATCAGAGGAAGTGAGGCAATCCTGGCTAATTAAGACGACTGACCAAAGTCTCCCAGGAGGAAGAAAGAAGGTGAAAGATTAAAATCTTTGTGTTTCAAAGGTGAAGAGACCAGGAAAGTTCATGTTCTACCAACTGGAGAACATAAAAGGTGTTGTATGAAAGCTTGAGCACTGGAAATGGTTGTAACGGTGGACCTAAGGAGGTTCCTGGGCATTCCAGCACTCAGAGGAAGCCTTTCCCACTGCTGTTGGCTGGAAGGGAAACCTTGGGAAAGCTGAGGCAGCAGAGGAAGGAGAAGGTTCTTTAACTTGCATAGATGGAGCCACATGTTTCAGCAGCCTCCTCGGCTGGGAACTACTCAAGGACCCCTGGAAGTGTCCAAGGCCAGGTTGGACAGGGCTTGGAGCAACCTGGGATCATGGAAGGTGTCCCTGCCCGTGGCAGGGGGTGGGCCTGGATGGACGTTAAGGTCCCTCCAACCCAAACCATTCTGCGATGCCCGGTGTCCTGTTCACATGCTGGCAAATCCAGGCTGCTATTTCTGTCACTAACGAGGCCAGAGCGGGTCTGAGACGGTGTTTAGGAGATTAAAAGGGCAGATGGATTTTGGAAAACCTTTGGATAACAGTCTGAGCTTTGCCGAAACCCCTGGTGCCTGTATCTCCTTCAGGCCCTCATCTCTCCCAGTCAAACCCAAGGACTCAGGTTGTGTCCCGGGGTCTCGAGCCAGGTCAGACCCATCCCACCCGCCCTGACCTGCTCACAAGAGCCCCTTCTTTGCTTCCAGCAACCACAGCCCTGCTCCCACTCCCCCGAGATCCCCTCCCTGCCTGGGAGACGAGGGAACTGCCAGAAGTGCCCTGAGACACAAAGCAGAGCAGCAGGGGCTGAAAGGCTGGAGAAGCAGGAGCGTGGGCAGGGAAGGGGAGCTGCCTGCAGCCACATCTCTCCATAGAAGGCAGGGAAGGAGCAGGTTTGTTTCTGCAGGAGGAGAGTTATGGCTGCAGGGAACAGAGGCTAAAAATACCCCGAGGACCCGGAGTGCCCGAGGTCACTCGGGAGAGCACTCACAGGTGCTGGTGCCCCTGCCCCGGGAAAGGTGGCAATGCCACACGTGTGGCAGCGTGGCCGCCTCACAGCCGCTGCAGGGGAGGATGCTCAGGGCACCCAAGGGGCAGAACTGGGGTGTGCAGGATGCACAAACTGAGCCCTGCCTGCGCACTTGTGCTTTGGGCTCTGAACTCAGCAGCCTGGCTCAGCCCCGTTGTTGATAATTAGGACCCAATTGGAGCCCCAGCTACGTCTGCAGGTTCCTCACATCAGTGTTGGGATGGTGCAGGGGACAGAGACATCGACCCCCAGGCAGGACCCCCCTTGGGAAAGGGGTCAGCTGTACCCGGTCTCTGCCCACATGACAAACACTCTGGACACCTGACATGAAATGTCCATGACCCCACACCTCTAACCCCAGAGACCTGCCCAGTGGGATGCACTTACAGGCTGAGAGCAGCCCGGACACAAATTCCTGGTGGGATGTTCCCACTGGCAGCTGTTCAGCCCCCACGAGCCCCAGTGGGGAGCACAGACAGATTAAACTCCCCCATTCCCCCAGCCTCAGCGTCCAAGGGTGGAGGAGGCATCACCAACATCCACAGCGCCCCTCCACCTCACACCAGCACCGCCCTGGAGCCCTCACCTCCAGCAGACGTGCTTGAACCACTTCACCTCTCGAGTTTCAGCTGGAAAAAAGGCATTTCAAATAATTTCTCCCCTTCTGAAGGCACTGGTCCCTTGTGGACGACTCCACAGCTAGGGCGTGAGGAGGATCTTGCCTGGCCTGGGTCCCACTAAATAACAGTTCAGAGACAGCTGAACTCCATTTTATGATTATTAACCCCAGTCCTGCTCATTTATTTGGCCTGTCTGAGGCTATATTTAGTGATGGGTGCAGGCATGGCCAGGAGAGAATTGTATGCAGCTGTTAAACACAGACCCCCACCTTCACAAAAAATGATTTAAAAGAAATAAAAAATAAAAAGCTAGCAAAACAGGAAGACTATGGTTGGGAAATGAGAAGCAGCTGTGAAGAGGAGGGCTGAGATGTCCTACAGGGAGGCCTGACTTCAAAATTTGCAGGAAATGTGTGAGAAATTTCCCATCCACTTTTGTAATCCCTCATCCCACCCGTGTCCCGTGTGGCTCCCGGCTCTGGTCACAGACTGAGCGCCAGGAGCAGGAGCACCTCAGGGTGGACTCAGCAGGAAGACCCACAAAAGTGGCTGTTTGCTCTTGTATTGCCTCCAACAACCTCGTGCTGTGCCTTTGTGACAGGCCCAAATCGCCACAGACGGATGAAATGTCCCCAAGAGGCAGGTGCTGAACCGAGGGAGCTCCAGAGCTGGGTCTGGGAATCTCAGTAATGAAAATTTAGAGCAGTGGTGGTGAAACACTCGGAACATTCACATGTGCTAAGGGAGCGCAGGACAGGAACAGGATGGAAAAACAGAGGTGAAGAAACACGGCGGTGCCCTGCTGAGATCAGTGTCCCCTTCCTGCCCTCTCCAGCCATAGCCCGGGGCTCAGAGCAGCAGGAGATGCTGTTGTTCCTCATCCTGGTTCATTTTAGAGCTGCCAAAGAGGGGTAAACCAGGCAAGGTGGTGGGGCTTGGAGCACCCCTGTCTAGTGGGAGATGTCCCTGTCCGTGGCAGGGATGTGAAATGAGATGATCTTGAAGTCCCCTCCATTCTGGGACTCTATGACTTATTCATCATTCCTGGAGGAGTTCAGAGGCGGAAGGAATATTGTGGGGGAGGAAAGACCTTCCCTCTCCAAGGGAGTGTGACTCTCCCTGAAGACCTGGTGCCAGGCAGAGTGGCTCTGGCGTGGAGGAGCCTCATGGCTGGCCCCCATCTCTGGGCTCTCCACCAGTTTCCCTGCCCGGCTCTCACGGCAGCTCCGGCAGCACCTGGACTGCTGCTCCTGCAGGTGCTGCTTCAGTTTAACGTTTCCCCTGGGGACAGAGCTCAGGGAAGGCAATGCCAGTGCTCATCCCCTGCATTGGACACGGATGTCAGCGCCTCACCTGGCCAGGTGAGCCCATGTGTTGACCTGGACAGCATTTGCATGTGGAGCCTGGGGTCCGTTCCTGGTGCTACCCAAGAGCCTCTAAAGTCGCCCTTCCACGCTGGCTCGGAGCTTCCTGCTTGCCCAGGGCGCTGAGGGTGAGGAGGGCCTGCCTGGGTCTGTGCTCATGCAGCACAGGGTGCTGGCTTCCCCCAGGCTGTGGTTTCAGCAGCTGCTCCCCACACTCAGGTGCGCTGTGACCGCGGGGAGGAGGAGGAGGAGGAGAGGGGAGCTGACATCAAGGTGCTCATCTGCAAAGGAAGGGGCTCCCAACCGAAGCACCTCCTGCGTGGTCGGCTTGTGGCAACCCAGCTCAGCCTTCCCTGGCAGCACCAAACCCGGCCCCACGCTCCGGTCCTGCACCTGCTGTGCCAAACCTTGTCCCAGGAACAGGGCCCTGTTCTGCTTCTCAGCCACACAAAGCTCTGGGATGGAAATGGGAGACCAAATTCTCCCTCTAGAACGTGTCAGACTCACCACACTTCTCACTCTTCCAGGATGACAGGAACTGTCGGTGTCCCTCTGTGGGCCCTGGGGAAAGGGCACTGAAGTCACAGAATCCCAAAATCCTTGAGGCTGGAAAAGCCCTCCAGTATCATCAAGTCCTACCTGTGCCCAATCCCCACCTTGTCACCAGCCCAGAGCACTGAGTGCCCCCTCCAGTCATTCCTTGAACACCTCCAGAGATTCCAGCACCTCCCTGGGCAATTCCAATGCCTGACCACTCTTTCCATGAAGAAATTCTTCCTCAGAGTCCAGGCAGAGCTCCTCAAGGCTGTGCCTTCTGCCCACCTCTAGACAGGACCCCCACGTCCTGCTTTGGGTCTCTAAGCCCAGATGATTTTCCTAAAGAGAAAGGAGAGCCAGGACAGTGGCACAGCCCTTGAGAAACTCTGGCTCTGTACAAATACATTTGATACCCAGAATTTCTTTTCCATCCCAAATTTGCAGCAGCCTGTAGGGATTTAACCCCTTGTTTTGTTGCTCCATCTCGATCCCGTGTGCAGGCAGGAGAGAGGGAATGTGGGGAGAGAATCTGATTCACTGTGCAAATTCCTAGCTGGGAGAAGAAGTCTGATTTACTGAGGCCAGAGGTAGTAAAGAGCTTGGACAGGAATTTGCACTAAACCTTTGACACACAAGACATTTCCCTTTCAGGCCAAGACAAACAAAGGAAGGAAGTGTCTGGGACTTTTAAAGCGACCTAGTGGAGACAGGTAAGGGCAGATAAGGGCTGAAGGAAGAGTGGGTTGGGAAAGGGAAGTATCCAGTTTTACAGATTTGTTGGAGCCCTGAGTGCTCTGCAAATCAGGCTGAGGGGAGGCGAAGCTGCCTGGGGAGAATGGGAGAAATGGGCTGAGCATCCCAGAGTGCTGAGCATCCCCAGAGTGCTGAGCATCCCCAGTGCTGAGCATCCCCAG